>JACEVL010000160.1:285000-505000 GCA_020284085.1 Aporrectodea caliginosa
ATGACCCTACCCGTACCCGACCCGCCCCGTGAAATTCGTACCCGACCCGTACCCGACCCGCGGGTATGGCCGGGTACGGGTAAACCCGCGGGTACGGGTATACCCGCAGTCCCCTAATATATATATATAATATTATATATATATAGAGAGAGAGAAAATATACAATGAGATATATGAGTTTTAGGCCTAAATATGTAGGTCCTACTAACATAGAAATCTATGCACAATCATGTTATGCATTTTTAATGCTTAAGTTTACGATAATATTCTTTATTTAAGCAATCCGGTTGACAAACCGCAACCGGTTACAGTGTACAGTTATGCAATTGAAACAATTCACAAGAACACAAATGACAGAAGACATAAATCTTAACTACTAACAGAACAGACAGCCTGCAATAGGCCTACACTGCGCTAATAGCAGCCAACAAAACATGTCCGTCTACGGGACTCGATCTCGGTACCTCTCGCTCTCTATGCCAGTGTGTTATCCAATGCGCTATCGCCCCCGCCCCCGATGATTATGCAACAGCAGCAGCAGCAGCAGCAGAAGCAGCAGCAGCAGGCGGCGCTGTGTGAACTGTGATACTCGTCGGGGATTCGATTCTTTCGTCGTCGGCTATTTGCCCGTCGACTGTTTCCTGAACAGAAGGAAGAAGGAGACGACGACGACGACGATGGTGTTCTTCTTCTCTTCGGTGTGAGATCAACACGTGGAAAGGCTTCATATTACAGGCTTTGTTCTTCCTCCTCCGTGTGTAAACCTCACCGGTGGCGATAATGAGACGACGGAAGGAATATCTCAAATGAGTTTGGTTTACCTTTACGGACTGCTCTGCATTTCAAACATTATGCAGGTGCACATTGAATCGGGCAAAACATCTATGGACCATCTAATTATAGCTGTACAGAGTGACCAATAGCAGCTATTATATGCACAGTTATGGCCGAATCTGAAGTAGTACATTTGATACAAACTGAGGAGAGATTGTTGAGTAATTTTCGCAGCTCAGCAACATTTGCAGACATCCACAACCACGCATGTATACAAATAGATCTATCATATATCATCATGTATCTATTTTTCTATCTATAAAATAGGTCTATATTCAACGCATCCATATACATGTATATGTATGTATCTTACTATTTATACAATACATTTAACAGTTCCATTTAACTCCGCCACTGTTTGCTTTCTGACAGTCCCAAGCCTGGATGAAAGAGGAGGGCGACGCTAATGATCTTTGTAATCACACAGTGTCGTTAAACTGAAACTACTACTACTACTACGGTGCCATATACATGTATAATTGTATATGCAGTATCTGGCTATCTAAACAGCACCTTTCGCAAGGGACCTAAGAACCTCTTGAGTCTTGTATATATTTTTGTACGTATATCGCCTTATCGCAATCGTAATCTCGAGATTTCTTCAGCGTCCACAAAAGCCAAGTCGCAGGAACCACTTTATTCACGGGCGCTCAGTCAAAGCAAAATCGATAGGCAGGGTGTCGGGATCCAAAGGGTGAGGCAGGCAAACAGCCAGACGCCTACGGTGGATGGTGTTTAGAATTTAAGCGTCGAGGGAGGTAAGGGGAAGAGGAGGAATCAGGATAATATTTGTAAAAGAGCAGTGTTTTCAGTGGTGAGTGAAAGACCTGTGGAGAGATGTCAGGAGGTGCGGTCAGAGGCGCGTTTACGCACAGGCCCACTAGGCGCGAGCCTAGGGCCCCAAATCTCGAAGGGTCCCAAATCTCGGAGAGGCCCCAAACGAATGAAAACATTTTTTTTCAATTATAAAGAGTAACATTTTAAACTCTGAATTATTTTAAATATAACCTATTCACTTTTTTACAGTTTAGCATTCGCATAAAAGTATATTATTGTAATTTATAATGGTTTTGTTCATTTAGGCTAATAATTCATTTTTGTGCAAAATAACATCAAATTTGTTAGAAACAAGCCGCAACGGCCGTCTACGGCAGTTTAAGTGTTGAAAGTTTTAGTCCGATGATCCCGTCATTTTAGTGTTTAACAGAATTTTTAATTTCTACATTCGCATGTTTAGCAACTTAAACTTACTCTTCTATTTCTATTACACTGCCAGTTGTTAAAAAGTAACACCGATTCAATTTCACAGAATTAATTTTTCATGCATTTGTTTTATATTACATAATAGGGCCCAAAGCATTGCTGCATTGCAACAAACGAGTTCTGTACACTTATAAATAGTCTTGCTTTTTTATACTAAAATCAAATAACTTCACATTCCTTGAAAATAGCTTCGATAATTAACCATAATTAGTACCTATAACACTCACAAAAACGGCTTCAAGTTAAATTTCGTGGGCTTTTGCACATGATAGGCTAAGCACCACCAGACTCTCCGACTCTCAATGTACCAGCTCAGAAGGGCTCCCAAAAATGTTTGCGCCTAGGGCGCCGTTTCTGTAAACGCGCCTCTGGGTGAGTTTTTCATTTTGCAGACTTGACATAGGTCTGTAGGCCTCATGTGAAAGAAAAGATACCAAATCTGGGGTTTCTGCATTAGGCCTACAAAATGCTCTAAATTTGGTGATGTTATTGGGGCCTAGTTGCCCAAATTTTATCTCAATAAATTATGTCCATGACTTCACACCAACTTAGTTTTTCTCAAAAGAGGTAAAGCGGCATAAATTATTCAATTTGTCAAGTCAACAGAGTCTGTTCTGAGCTTGCAAATTTGACACACGCTGAAAGAATCTGAGTCTGCAAAATTCCAAAATAATGACAAAGAGATTAAGCTGAACCCTATTTACGTAGGGTGGCCAGATACATGGATAGCCTAAGGATCGAGGACACAGAAAGCCGGAAAGGAGGACAAAGGAGGAGGACGCATTAAATGTCTCACCTCGAACTCCTAAGTAACAAAAATTAGTACTTTGACCATAGAGTCTCATAACAGTATCCGTAGACACATTTTTAAACATTTCTCAGAACATGGACTAGAAACGTCTGGAAAATAGAGTTGCAATGAAAAAATAAGCAGGTAATGTAATGTAAATGTAATTGAACATTTATATAGCACCGTTCAGAGATCTACTCAGAGTCGCTCTGCGCTTGCCTATATGATGGTGAATGTCATTACGAACGAATATATTACATCAGTTAGAAAAGCAGGTAAGTAGATGGGACTGTTAGCTTGGTAGGGCCCGAGGGGAACGCGTTTAAATGCGTTAAAACCTGCCATGAAATAATAACCAATAGCCTAATACAACAAGTATACATACGAAAAGCCGGACATTTCCCAGCTTTTTAGCTTTGGCTGCCGGTATCACGAAATAGAGTATCCGTCCTAAGACTATCCGGGGGGATGTATGAATTTATCCCCCCGGATGGAATAAACCGGTTTAGAGTATCCGGGGGGGGTAAACCATTCTATCCCCCATCGTCATACGCATCACGATAGCCTCGAAGAAAATCCAGTCAAAATCACCAAAAATGATGTAAATTAATTTCAGGTCGACGTACAAACTAAAGATACGCAATTTAAAAATGTTATGTGTACAATAAATCCAAACAGAACGACTGAATACACTTAGAAACCGCCAAAAATGCAAACTAAACAGAATACTTCATTTCGCTAAGGGGGATACTCATGTATGGGGATACTCTATTTTCTGACACCGGCAGAGGACATGAGGCCAAAAGGAGAACATGTCCTCCTTAATATTGCACTTTTTACCGTGCAAAAAAACGAGCTCTACTTTCTCAATAATAATAATAATAATAATAATAATAATAATAATAATAATAATAATAATAATAATAATAATAATAATAATAATAATAATAATAATAATAATAATAATAATAATAATAATAATAATAATAATAATAATAATAATAATAATAATAATAATAATATTGTATTGTATTGTATTGTATTGTATTGTATTGTATCTGGACATTTATATAGCGCCTCTAGCAGTAATAACTATTCAGAGGCGCTTCCAGCGTGAGCACTCCGAGGAAACAGAAAGGAAACCCAGTTTGTGGAAATTGACCTCATATACAATAAAACTTTATTTTTTAGGGGGGTAAATCTATATCCCAGTTGTTGTGGTCGACCTACCTTTTCTCCCTGCAGCGGGTCACAAGCGTATAATCGAATTTATAGCCCGTAACCAAGTGACTGCCGCTTGTGTATAGACGGAATAGACGGAAACGATGCGAGTGATGCCATAACAGAGCACCTGCAGTGCAGGTGTAAATTGTCTCTGCCGTAAAGGTCAAATGGAGGTCGACAGAGGGTCGCCCTTTCAATGGCGGTCATATTTCATTGACCGAAGACGACTCCTTTAGCCAAACCTCAGATACTCGCTCGGACACTCTGCTTCATCTGCACAGCCCTAATGCAATCTATATATAACACATTAGTGTCTATAAATACGTGAATAGATGAGAATCTATAAATAGTCTGCGGCTCGGATTACTCAACGATGAGACTTCTTATGAGTTACTTTGCATCAGGAAGGCTTTCCAGCGTACTAAATCCAATCATTCGTTCATTACGAAGATTTATATAGCGCCCCTTCAAGGTTAGTACTCGGGAGCTGAAAAGGACAGTTTTGAAGTGAGAATAGAAAGAGTCAGAGTGGACCCTGGGTCCTGGGAAGCAAGCGCAGCACCAAAGGGAGTCCGTTCCAGAGCGAGGAGCCAACCAAATGTACGCGATGGCAAACCCATTGGCATACTATAATTCTTAAGTTGTTGCCAGAGAATAAATCTCATAGACAAAAATCTGTGCCCAAATCTTTCTAAAAGTTATGGCAGATGACTGTGGCTCTCGAGTAGGCCTATTCGTCGTCTTCCTACGTGCACATTCCACTCGCCATTTTCATTTTTATATATTTTCTGGCTCTCGTATTTTAGTAACGCATTTGCGTTAGGTGGCTGGTGGCAGCATGTGGCCTAGGTGGAAGGTGGCTGCTTCTTCTGCGAATGTTTGCTGAAGCACTCTCGAATCGTGTCGTGTGTATGAAATAAATCGGTGGGCGATATTAAGGGCAATTAATCATGGAGTGGACGATGGGACAGAGAAGTTACGATCTATGATCGACGGAGCAATATGAGAACTATTCGAAATCGGGTCAGCCCTCCGAAGGGAGACGGTTCTTCTTCCAGCGGGTCTTGGCTGGACCTGAGAGGGAGGTGATAGAGGGAGAGAGGTGGCATAGCGCAGATTCCTTTCGGTCGCAGTAATGATGCCAGTGGAAGGCGACGGTGCGAGTTTGATGAATGTCGGGCGGTTATTGTAGGAGTTCTTCCGGTTGAGCGAAGTTTACGGTTCAATCTCACCATCCAGTAAAGGAATTCACATCCCGCCAGATCCTCCCACACCATGTCGCCACCACCTCTACCACCGCCGCCGCTGCCTCCTCGTCTACCATCGCCATCTGGACGTTGGTTTACAGTCGACGTATTGTGACGCATGGCCGTGTAGTCCATCATCACCAGGCCACGCAGGCCATCGTTCGGTCTCTATGGCGACATAGTGGCTGACTGATTAAGCGCTTGCCTTCTAACGCATATATCTGCAGTGCGATTTTGAGTCTCTCTTGAGACAATGTATTTATTTACTCCATCCATAAACTAGAAAAATTAAGCACCAGAATCATGTACTTCTAGGAGTAAAAGTAGTTGGGGCAAAGACGTCTCTAGCCTCCAGTTTTCGTATGATGTCATGGTCCTCTGATTCTAGAGCAGACGCCCTTGCGGTCCGATGTTATTGGCCCCATCAGATGGTTCCACAAAAATACAAAACTTCTCAGGTGCTGCCCACCTGACAGGCCATAGTCCTATCAGGTCTGGCCCTAAACTGGTTCTAATCATATCTCACTCCAGCAGGCACATCTGTCTTCATCCATGGTTCAATGTCGGACCGGATAACACTACTCGACTGCTGCTTCGTTCAAGACTCTGCTCTCTCTCTCTCTCTCTCTCTCTCTCTCTCTCTCTCTCTCTCTCTCTCTCTCTCTCTGTCTGTCTGTCTGTCTGTCTGTCTGTCTCTCTCTCTCTCTCTCTCTTCGCCCCTAACAACACTCCATGAGTGTTTTACTGAGCTGTCTGAGCCATCATTTTACGATGATGACACTCAACTCTACATTTCCATCGAAATTCCTCTAATTCCATCTCGCTCACTCTATTATCTAACATCTTAACATCTTTAACCGATTTCAGTCTTGGTTGGCAGAACTCCGCCATGCTCGGAACTTCGCAGCAAATGAGCAAATTCAAATCTTTCATTTCTTTCCACCTATGCAATTCTGTCATACATCGCAGTTGTTCAGCCCATAATTGACGCAAATCTGTCATTCTGTAAACAAATTAGCTCTATAATCTATATGCAAGTCTCTTGTCTGTCCACTATAAAATCCGTGATATCCGTACTGACACAAACTTCTGTCTTTATCAATATTATTATTTATTTGCATGTTAGTCCGGCCTACCTGTCTGGCAAAGGTCTTCCACAGTTAAGCTGCGAAAGTGTCCAAAAGCGAGTGATGAGTGTAGTGGATTGTCTGGCGACGAGCATATTGAAGACTGCATTACTACATTAGTCCTGCTAAAACATCCTGCCCCGAGCGAGTACTACTTCCCATTGCCTGACTGACTAATATGTTTATTTGACTACGCTGTCATATCGAAGATGACTGGGGGTCACTGGGGGCTTTGGCATCGTCTGAATCTTGAACCCCGCGTGGTCTGCAGCCACCCTAATACCGGTACTGCTGGACCCGGTGAAGCTCAATCTGGTCAGTGGTGACCCCCAAAGGTCCGTTGGATAAGAGCCGCACTGCTGCCCCTAATGGTGCACCGGCCAGATGTCAATCGTTAGGCGGCGAACAGGTTTGATGAATTTCTTCTGATGCTTCTTATAACGTACACTGTATCTCTCAGAGGGACCATTGAGGACGGAGTTGGGGCGGAGGAGGGACGTACTCTGGTGCCAGGTCGGGTAGGATGGAACGGGATACCGAAATATTTAGTACTCCATGGCTGGACCAAGGTCTTAATAGCTGTATATTAAGACCTCCTTGGCTGGAAGTACAATGTGCCCCAATGGGCTGCAGCTGCAGATGCTGATGGGGTTGATTAAACTGTCATCAACGGACTCTGGCTAAATGATACCTGCTGTGTTGTAAACTTTGAAGACTTACTGGCATATACAGTATGTATGACACATATCATGTATGATATATATATATATATATATATATATATATATATCCACGTACATTGATCGTCATGCGTATATAGGCCTATATGACGATGGCCAACGACGAAACGACGAAAAATATATTTATTTTCGGATTTTCATTATTTTAAAATATATTATTTTTAATTGTATATTATATATATTCAAAATCCAGGGGGCACTTGCCCCCTTGCCCCAACGTGCGGGCGCCCATGGCTAATGATAGCGTATTCTCGTCTGTATCATTCCTACGTCTTCTTTCCTGCACTCCTTTCACCCACAACACAGCGACAGTCTGTACTAAAAACAGCAAAGAACACCAGGAAGGCGGAGATCTGGCTTAATCAAACTACGCCTTTGCTGTTTATTTCATTAGCAGAAATGCCCGTAATAAGGTCTTTATTTGTTCTAAACCGGCGCCGAAACAAGGTGCATATTACGACGTCAGGTGGAGGTGCCACCGGGGAGAACAATTAAGACGGCATAAACCTAGGACGGACCGACCGACGGACGGAAGGCCTACGATGGACCGAGAGACGGATGGACAGACGGACGGAAGACCGGTTCGTTTTCCGGTAAGACTGGCTGCGGCGGAAGTGGAGGCGACCTGTTGATTGTCCACATCCCCGGGTGGTAACGCAGACAAGAGAATCGGTGCTTCCTTCGTATCGACTGCAACAGCAGTAGCAGCAGCAGCTGAAGGTGTTGGCAGACGAAGAGGAGATTGAAAGTCGATGATGAACACCGTTGACCGAATTATCCGATTAATTATAATCATCACTATCTGTTTGTTTATTTGGGATGTTTGTTCGTGTGCTGTTTGCCTGTCACAGTGTAGTTCTTTGTGTCTGTGTGTCCGTATTTTCAATGCTTCTGTGTTTCTGTCTCTCTTCAGTCAATGTGTTTGTCTGTCAGTCTTTCTGAATGTCTGTCACAGATTTTTGTGTATGGGTGTATGTTGCAGTGTTTTGTGTATACTGTATAAATTATGGGTTGTTGTTTGTCTCGATGTTTGTACGCGGGGTTGTTTGTAGGTCAGCCTGCCTACTGTCTGTTGCCAACAAACATGAAATGAAGCAACATGAGCAAACACCTTCTGTCACACTCGATCAAGATTGCCATGCAGTGTGTGTAATGTGTATCAATCCATCCATCCATCCATCCATCCATCCATCCATCCATCCATCCATCCATCCATCCATCCATCCATCCATCCATCCATCCATCCATCCATCCATCCATCCATCCATCCATCCATCCATCCATCCATCCATCCATCCATCCATCCATCCATCCATCCATCCATCCATCCATTCATCCATCCATCCATTCATTCATCCATCCATCCATCAACCTTCATACTCTGTTTCAAATGAAACGCCATTCTGTGACCGATAATTCCCTCAAACAGCGCTCTTCTTGATCATTGTGCCTTGGAATCAGGGCGTCGCCGATTCTAAGTGGAGTCTTCTAATAATCTGCATAAAATCAAACGGAGCTAGATGAATTTAACGTGTCATTATATATTCTACTAATGCTTTGTGTGCATTTCAATAGCGCCGTGATTTCAAATCTAACCTCCTGTGCTTTGTATGCGTTAAGCTCGCAGAGAGCCGGATGATCCGAGCGGGTTTTCTATACAGCGACAGAGAAGAAGCGCGGAAGAAAAATGAAACCATTAGAGATTCAGTCCTTGTTCACGTATGACGCGTTCTGAACTCCCAGCCGCTGATGTTGCTCTGTGATCTCTGTGACATGCGCTGAAATGATTCGCTTCTAATTCCAGACGATGCGACTGTTTTGTATTTGGTTGTAAGAGGACGGAGGCTTTGACGACGCGGCTGCCATTGCTGCAGAGACTGTTTCTTCTTAGCAGAAGCCCCTCAGTGGGACGTCGTTGTCGTCGGCCGCAGAGTTTTGTCTCGAATTCAAAGCGATCACATCGATCAGAATTTTGTTAGTTGGCCTCAGGTCTTGTCATCCGCTCTGCTGCAAAATGCATCTACTGCTTGTTTTCTTCCTTGTCTGATCAGACTATTATTACAGTTCAAAGCATGCCTTGTCATTACGGTGGGATCAGCATAAGAATGGAAATAAGTTTTTTTGTAACTGAAGTAGGCCCACTCGACAGAATAATTGTTTTCGTATTGCGATAATGGAAACAGTTAAATATTTAATTCTAACACTTTGAAGTAGAAAATGTATCGTATAGGGCGGAAATGGTGTTTGAAGTAATACAGGAATCTGAGATGTAACGAAAAAAATGGGGAAAGCTTCTCCGCTGTTATTATTAGAAGGGATACGTCCATTACGACCCTGAATCGGCCACCGACAGCTATTAGTGTCATGGTCATTGTGAGATATGCCTTTGATATATGTACGTCTGTATCACGATTGCTCTGCGATACAGGGTCAGCTCTTGAAACGATGTACAAAACGTGGCATGCACACGCCTGCTAATAGCAACACGAAGTTTAGTCTTGTATAAGCTTAGGTCTTTTACTTAAATTTGCTGGACAGCAAAATAATTAAGTCCATCTGTGCATTGGCCTTTACTACAGGAATACAGGTGCAAGTCCTACCGTGCCTTTGGTGCAGGAGTTTCGGATTCTTTGGCTTAGAGTCTAGACAAAAATTAGGGGTAATTCCTTTTCCTTATACTTTACCCGCGATTTATTTAAAATGTTCACATTTCGAATAAAACACACACATCTATACACACCTACACACGCCTGCACACAAACACACACATGTATATATATAATTTATTTCTACGAATTGTATTAACGACGGTATCTAAGCTTAGTTTCCCCCTTTGAAAGGAGATCTACAGTGTTCTACACAACCTACTCGAGTATGCTTTTTAATGGTTGGCCTACTTAGGCCTACATTAAAACAGGTTTCAAGGGAAAATGGCGAAGTGTAGTTACAAAGCGGTACCAGCAGACAATCGAATTACTATAAAAAAAATTATAAGCTTGCAGCCACCATTTTTAATCCAAATGTTGGCTTCTAGTTCTATTTTTGAATGACTGCATAATTATGTCATTACTTAACCATTTCAGTATCAGGTATTAGTTCATGACTAGTCTGATTTACTTTCAAATCGACTTAATGGTTTATTAGGACTCTTCCTATTCTAAAATTCTCTTGTGAAGAATGCTATGTTACTCTTTTAAGCCCATTTTTCATTTTCGCTGAGACGAATTTTCTACAGCACAAATACAACTTTTTGTCTGTAATGAAAGGCAACCACGCTTGGGTATTTCTTAAACCGATACGCATAGGACGTCAGTTTCGCATATTTTCTTGATCGCATAAAAATGCAAATACACTATTATCATGTAGATCGAAGAAAGCTTAATCTTTATTGACATGCAGCGAAATGCAATGGTAAGATTCCACTGTAGTTATCAGTTAACCCTTAGAGTTCGACCCAAACTGCAAATACTTAGCAGACAACCGGGGAGGAGGGGTAATATTTACCTCAACTTGAAATCAATTAAAACAATAGCAAAAATGCGCATTGCTGTATGTAATACAATATGCAAAACATACAGACAACAGTACTAACTAAATAATCTCAAATCAATCGGGTTTCTAGATGTTGTTTGGTCACCCTCACTCTCCTCTGTTCCCGATTACATTACAATCTTGATTAAAATAATTATACCAATAGATAGATTAATCGCCGGCCATGGATGGTATCCGCAGACGCAGCGCCAACGTCTGCAACATTTATTGTTGATCATCTCTTCTTTCTCTTACTGCAGCGACAACATCTGCAACATAATGTTGTTCATCTTCTCTTCTTTCTCTTACTGCATCTGTGGCATCGTCCTGAGAGGCGAAAATCTGTACATAACTTTGGGGCAGACTTTTCGGGAGGATTTTTGCATTTTGGGGGCACAGTTAAAACGTTGGGAGGATAGTCCCCCTCTGTCCTCCCCCTCCGTGAGTTACGCCAATGATCGTCCTATCACCCTATAGTCAAGTCTGAACGTGGATTCTTTGAATGACTGCAACCTAGGACATTTAATTGCGTACATGTACTTAGTAGGGCTAGATATCTGATGCTGATCAAGGTGAGACACATTAGTCATGTCTGACCATGCAGTCTTTGGACACAAATGTCGAACCAAGAGATAACTCCACTATAGTCCACAGTAGCCTCGTCATCTCTTACAAAGGCCATTGCTTTAAAGCTCACATGTATATTGTATACCCTGTATTCTTGTACCCTGTAAACCTATACGTGCATGCATACGAAACATCGCCAAAGAATTGCATCTAGTAATAGTTGCGCCCCCGCAGGTGAGTCTTCTCTCTCTGTCTCTCTGTCTCTCTGTCTCTCTGTCTCTCTGTCTCTGTCTGTCTGTCTGTCTGTCTGTCTGTCTGTCTGTCTGTCTGTCTGTCTCTCTCTCTCTCTCTCTCTCTCTCTCCGAGTCCCTCCTTCATGAGAGCTCTTCTCACGTCGGTTGCTACTGCTGCTGCTGCGGTGACTTCGCTAATTACCTACCCATCAGACGCGCTTGACCCCCGTAAACAAGTCCATCCCCGAAACAAGCTGACCATCGCCGGATTAGCATCGCAGCTGCTTCTGTTTTTGCTGAAAACGCTGGAAGCATTGATGCGGGTGGTTCAGTTGGATGGCATCATCATTGGTCGGCATCTCCTCTTCTGATCGCTACGACTAAATCGCACAGCGATCGGTAAGAATTGCTGATGGTAACGAATTAATGTATGATTGTATGGAACCTGTAGAACTTCAGCTTGGCACTAGAAATAGTCCTGACCCTAACAGTAAACCTGAATTTAAACCCAAGTTACCCAACATTGACTTTAGACCTTTAATCCGTGACTTCAGAATACAGCTACTGTCATGTGCCGAATTCAATGTGCTGAACAATCTTTTAGTTGTGCATAACCGTCTATTATTGTTGCTCGGTTATTATCTACTTTAAAGGTCGACTCAGCCTTTCATTCGCCAAATGGCGTTGGTAAAATGAGCAGTAGGACGAGATGGGCGCCTTGCATGGCTGCCAGACAGTTAAATTCGACTCCAGTAATAAATACTATGAATAATTGTAATCATACTGCGGTCAGTGCGGTGTGTCAATTTGAAAAATAAACGAAGATTATTATTATTATTATTATTATTATTATTATTATTATTATTATTATTATTATTTTTATTATTATTATTTTTATTATTATTTTTATGCCCCGAGGTATTATACATGATCCCCCGGGGACTTAATATTAATTAAGAACAATAAATTTCGTCTGGAACGGCACCTAATCGTCGTCAAGGTCCAGTGTGGCAAAAGTACCGCGGAAAGCCACCGCATTGAACCGCTGGATCATTACAGATAAAACCCAAGTTACCCAACATTGACTTATTATTATTATAATTATTATTATTATTATTATTATTATTATTATTATTATTATTATTATTATTATTAAAAAATATGTATGTAATCGTTCTACACAATGTAATGTACGTGATGGTGTTAAATGCAAATGAAGTACTCTGCTTAAATGGCCTGCATACGTAACCCACGGAACTGTCGTCTCTTCATTATCAACCCAAGTATAGTAAACAAATGTTTTGCACTTCAGAGGGTTCTGACAGCATCCGATGTGGTTGCCCGGTTGTGTCGTCTTGCCCTGTCTCATCCGAGGCGCCTCTTCAGCCCCTGTTAACAAAGACTGGCGTGTCTGTCGTTTGGCCATCAGGCGATTCCAGCATCTAGTGCCATCCGTAATCCTCTCTTGCGTGCCGACGCCTCAGAAGAAAACAGAATCCGCACCAAAAGCATGTTGTGCAAAGTGTATGACATCGATCAGACAAATGACCTGTGGACAGAGAAATGGCACGATCCTCATCCTACAACTCGATCCTCTAGCTTACCTGCTTCTTCACGCACCTTTGAGGCCTCTGTTTAATTGCATGCGTTTTAAAAATTATAGTAGTAGTAGCAGTAGTAGTAGTAGTAGTAAGTAGTAGTAGTATAGTAGCAGTAGCAGCAGTAGTAGTAGTAGTAGTAGTAGTAGTAGTAGTAGTAGTAGTAGTAGTAGTAGTAGTAGTAGTAGTAGTAGTAGTAGTAGTAGTAGTGGTAGTAGTGGTAGTAGTAGTAGTGGTAGTGGTGGTGGTGGTGGTGGTGGTGGTGGTGGCAGTAGCAGTAGCAGTAGTAGTGGTAGTGGCAGTGGCAGTGGCAGCAGTGGCAGTGGCAGTGGCAGTGGCAGTGGCAGTGGCAGTGGCAGTGGCAGTGGCAGTGGCAGTGGCAGTGGCAGTGACAGTGGCAGTGGCAGTTAGCAGTAGTAGTAGCAGTAGTATAGTAATAATGATAATAATAATTAAAAAATAATAATAATAATCACCCTTGTGACGAAGTGTAGTTTTCCACACCCTGTTGATATCATAAAAAGACCCTAATAGTAATAGCTGTAGCTGACACCGGAGCTGTGTCATACTTGGATGCTACTTTGTTTCCGCAGAATTAGCGGCAGCTAGGAAAATATCAAAATGTAAACCCCTGTTGGTACAGTCTCATTCTCTTCCTCTGGCCTGTGAAACTCTGAGCCCCATTACCAATTCTGGGCTTACTTTTATCACGAAACGTAGGTGCTCTCTGACGCATATGATAATTGTGTCTGTAGACGCAAGAGGAATTGACCATCTAATTCCCGTGGCGTATAGCTAGGGAGCGAGTGGTGCAGCTGTCTCGGGCGGCAAAATGGGCGACAAAATGAAATTCTTTATACCATTGTTATCATCTGAACTCTAAATTCTAATATTAATCATAAAGTACAACAAATGCCTATCAAGTTTCCACCCTGCAGAGATGAACTGACCCAGTCTCTGTCGATCTCTTCCATTCCCTATTTGCCCACGCATCGAATACCATGCCTTTGGATTAATGAGGAAGAAATATCATAAACAAATTTACACCTGTTGCAGTTTTCAGAACCAAAAGTTCTGTTTTCCAGCATGCATATGAGGTTCTAGTTAGTTGCCCTGCTGACCTTTCCCTAAGGCCAAGGTCGGCCTTAGGGCGAGTTTGATCGATATTGTATAAAGTTCTACATAAGTTGGTATTATGAGGAAGAAATCTATCTTACAACTAAGAACAACAAGATCTTCGTACCACGCATGCTTTTCAAAAACGTCTACTAGATGAAAAACTGCCTCTCTCAATAACTCATGTATTCACCTTTCATTTTGTCGACAGTTTTGTGTTAAATAAACGAATATGATGATGATGATATGTAAATACGCCTATTTGCAATACTAATGTGAACACTATAGTGCCGCAATATCGACGAGCACATGCCTTCGTTTGCTCACAGCTTCAACTCTAAGTCGATTGGTCATCGGACGTACATCCGAATCAACTGAGGCCGAGCAGAGAACTCGAAGATTCTGTCGTTAGTAACGACGATCGATCTGACCCAGAGGAACGTCAAATGAAGACGGTTCTCGCCGAAGGGCCCTTCCTCCACGAAGGACAGGATCAGTCTATAGTTGAGATGAATAGATTCAGCGTGAAGTTAAGGTCGCCCCCACAGAGTGACCTACTGGTCATAGATGGACAACATTTTAAGGGAAGTCGGAAGGATATGACGTCCGTGGGGTGGTCGATCTGATCGTCGAACAGTTCCATTCAGCCAAAATGACATCGCGTATAAAAGTATAGACTGTATAAAGGCTTATCAGCCGATAGATGCCACGTGGTCCTGTGTGGTGCATATCCATGGATGGCAAAGACCATTCACCTGTGGGATTATGCAAGTAGACTGCTGTGTCTAGAAGGCGTCGTTCAATTGGCTTTACATTCTGTAAGGGTATATATGGAATTGAATGGCCGCTTATCTGTGTTTTTAAGATGTCTGCAGTGCACCATTTTGCGATTCGTTCGTTCCACAAAGACAGATCAATACTTCTAACAGAAAATACTTCAGCTTGGTGCTGCAGCATCACCCCGATATTTCGATAATAGGCCTACTAGTGTAATAATGTAATGTAATTAGTAGGCCTAATTTATATAGCGCCGCTCACAGCCGTGGCCATTTAGTA
The DNA here is from genome assembly GCA_020284085.1 of Aporrectodea caliginosa. Classification (NCBI taxonomy): domain Eukaryota; kingdom Metazoa; phylum Annelida; class Clitellata; order Crassiclitellata; family Lumbricidae; genus Aporrectodea; species Aporrectodea caliginosa. The sequence goes on from JACEVL010000160.1 coordinate 300,327, forward strand.
GCGCTCATAGATGTAATTTTCGGGGAGTAGGCCTACGATGGATACCCGTACCCTAAATTTCTGGACTGGTCTCACTGGGGTGTACCGTACCCCGCTTTTCATACCCAGAAGAAACATGTCCATTATTATTTTCAAGGATGAATGCCTTAATTTGAGCCTTAATGACTCAAGACAAGTAGGCCTACCGAACATCAATATCATGGTCACATTACCATCGCCATCTTCATTATCATTGTTTATTATCATCTTAATCGTCGTCGTTGTCGTCATCATATGGCACGAGATATAAACGGCGCCGTTATAATCTTCTAACAGTCGCGAAGGGGAAACGATGTGAAATTCGGTACCCCGCTGTCTAGACCGAAGTTTCGCCTCTGATAGGTCTAATCATGAGCAGCAGGTCGACTCAGGTAGAAAAATTTAATAGTCTTCAGAGTTGCATGGGAGCAACTCTTCGATGATACCGAATGATAAACAAACTACTTTGAAACATGGTTAGATTTTGTAACTGTAGGCTAGCATTCCAAACATTTGCAGATTTGGTGTTGGTAGACCAGGGTATAATTGAAAATAAGCTGGATGGATTTTCACCAGCACTGAAAAGACAGGCGTCAGATTTATTACATAGACTATACTACGCTAAGTTGGATATTATTTTTAAGGAATGTTTTAAGCAGAACTTTGGTAGAAATACAGTTCAACACTGTAGTCTTGTGACGGATTTCTCCGTCTACGTCTTAGTCGTCATCCTCTTCCTTACCTTCGTCGTCGGCCTCTTCGCTCCTTCGTCGTCGTCGTCGTCTTCATGGACATTGCGTCGGGAAAGCGTTTCTGCCGCGCTTCTGCTGCGCTTCTGAGACGTTTCCGCCGCGCTTCTGGAAGCGTTTCCGCAGCGCTTCACGCCTCCCCTCGTCGAAGTAACGCGTCTTGTAACGTTTCTGCAGCGCTTCTGCAGCGCTTCTCTAGTTAAGTTTTGTTTTACTGTGCTTTATATTGCGCTTCCGCAGCGTTTCATGAAGCGCTTCTGCAGCGCTTCATGAGGCGCTTCTGCAGCGCTTCCTCGTTATATAAAGAAGACAGGACAATAGAGTCACAGTCGTAGGGAGAGTCACAGTCGTAGGGAGAGTCGTCGAGTCAGAGAACAGTTTGAGAGCGATAGAGAGTCGGACAGTCAGAGTATAGAAACAGTCGTCGATAGTCGTCAGTACTTTTAGATTAGAGTCGTTGTCGAGGACATTCAGCGTGGTAACTGAACTTTGCGACTAGAGGTACTTTGCGGTCGAAATGTTGTTCTATTAGTTAGCGCATTTTAATGATTACGTCAAAGATTGACGAGTTTGTGTTCTTAATACAACCTCAAGAAAATAAAGTGTTTTATCTTTATTACAAGACTCGGGCTGACAGCCGAGCTGAATCCAACGGACATAGCGAGGTATCGGGGTGGTCATTCCTGGTATAAAAGTTAGACCCCGGTATCGTCACAGTCTGCTAGCATAACAGAATTCCATTTTCCGTGATAGGCCTACATGCAGCATTCCATCGTCGAGAGGTCCCGGTGGAAACGTTCGCTATAATTATGTTCATCGCTTACTGCACGACGGTTATCAAGGGGGATAATGTTGTACACTCTAGGGCTAGGCCACAGGGCATAGACCTACGTTCGCTTTAAAAGACCGTGTACGTTTACATTTTACATTGACTAATTGAGAGGTTTTTTTAAATGGCCGACGGCGCTAGAGGAAAAGTCGACGCTTCGTTGTGTACGCCTAAAAGTATAAGATTACACTAACAAAACAACTGGAATGAATTTGGCAGAACTGAGAGATGCAACGGCGGACAGAAGGAAATGGAGAGGCTTGATCATGACGGTCGCTAGAGTTCAAGGAACTGACAGCACAAGGTAACAAGGTGACAAAAGTATGAAGCTAATGTGCCGGATTAATTAAACTTATTAAGCGATCAGTTATGATCAGGCATATAAGCTTACGCTTACAGCCATACACGTCTATTAACTTATATTGCAAGTTGATGCCACGCATCTTTGTGTCGAGTCCATAATGAGTAATTAAATACCTGTAATAAGCAATGATAACGTTGGCGTTGGATAGTATGATAAATGAAAAACGTGCTTTGGCCTCGGGGTTGCAATGACAAGATTTCGTAGACTGGCGTCTGTCTGTTAGGCTAAGACTGTACGTTGCAGCCGTCAGTAACTGTTAAGGATCTCGTCAACTTTTGCCACAGAACAAACAACTAAAATAAGGAAAAACTTGATACAGAACCTATGCACAAACTTTACATAGCATAGCCTATCATATAGACATGGCTACATTTTGTATGCACACATAATTATATAGGCGTAAAAGGGCTTTTCACTTTCAACATACATTTGCGTATTTGGGGTATTTGGGGGTGTGGGTTACGGGTTCAAACCCCCTAAATAAATAATTGCCGCTAATTTTTTTATTACTTTTTCTAATTGCGAAATTAAATCCGTATACTCTGCGACCATGTCCAATGGCTTACCCCAAATTGTTTCCTAGCTACGCCCTTGGGTCTGTGAATATCGCTGATGTAGACATTATATATATGTATATATATAATATATATACGGACGAGATCTATAGATGTTTTTGATACCCTGTAGGCCTAGGACATATAGGATTAAGTGATCTGATAACGCTGTGTACGAGAACAAAGGATCTACTCCAGGTAAACACGTTGTTTGGAGAATTGGAGAGAGGCATAAAGTCTACGACGACGACGACGACGACGACGACGACGACGACGACGACGACGACGACAAAAGCGTGTTTGTGTATAGGTTGTATTATCTTTGCCCATTGTTCCCCGTCCGATTCATACGAATGAGACTCACGTGGCTGTCTCATCAGTGTTATATTTGCCCATATAAAAGTAGGGCAGAGATCAATACGCTTACGTATTATATATCTGAGCGTCCGTGAGCAGGCACGTATGGCAATAGACCCATGTGACTATCGAATAAACTGTTTCCTGTTTGGGCCTAAACCGAGTCAACAGCTCCTTCAACAGAGAAAAAGTGGCGTTAGTTTGCCAAATAACAAAGGCTAGAGTCATATAGGTCTATGAATATATATATATATATATATACATAATATATTGGTACATAGATATAATACGTAGACCTATGTATTAGTAAAAAAAATTACTCGTTGAAGAATGAGTGCTAACGGCAAATAGAAACAACACAAGCATGTATAATAACGGTAAATATGAAGCTGATGGCAACAGCAAATGACGCTGTTGCCATCGGAACTGGTATTGTTTAATTTGTTTCAAGGCCTAAATGAGTAGGAGAGTCGGCACTTAGCATTCGAGTTCTTTGCTTCTTCCAATTCACATTGACGTTAATGTGAACAGTAGTTGCCGATATACATTCAATGTCAAGTGCCAGTTCACCTTGTCTATCGTTGCTCAGATTCTACTGACTTGTAAAGACCTATATCGAGCGGAACATGCTGGTCCCTTATACGTGGCTACCTGGGTTGCCCTATATCAGGTTAATGGCGACAGACAGACACTGTTTGCTGGACTGTGTTTACGAATTAACCTGTTCGCAATTAGCTTTAACACCAATTAAACTTTCGAGGAGCGCCTTCTATAGGGTCTAAATAACAGGGCGCTATAAAAATGTTCAATGCCTCACTATAAATTGTTTGCATAAAATAGGATATATGCCGCCGGGGATCATTTGATTGCTTGGGAGCAGAGTCGAATAGTGGTAGGGGTTCAGTAACATACACAAATGCGTATACATATATGTGTATACATGCATGCATATGCCTACGTCAGTATAACTTACATGCATATTATATAATATAAATATATAATACACGCATACATACATACATACATACATACATACATACATACATACATACATACATACATACATACATACATACATACATAAATACATACATACATACATACATAAATACATACATACATACATACATAAATACATACATACATACATGCATACATAAATACATACATACATACATACATACATAAATACATACATACATTACATACATACATGTACATACATACATACATACATACATACATACATACATACATACATACATACATACATACATACATACCGTACATACATACATACATACATACATACATATGCGAATGCATTCAATAAGCCACACAACATACATGCCGTGCATGACAACCGGTCCGTTGTTCCAGAGAGCTTGCAATATTATTGCTGGTAAGCTAGAATTATATTTTCTGTTCTTATCGGTTAGCATGTCATAGCCCACTCACGCATATTCCCAATTTCAAATACGACTGAATGCGATCAGGAAGTCGTCGGTAGTTCTGTGTTTATGGCGTTCTCCTTTCTTTGATTTAATTGCAAGAATGCTTCAACGATCGACATTTATTAATACGTCAAGGGAACAATCGCATGAACCGCTCATGTAGGCTAATAAAGTCTACACCCCATAATCCGTGAGTTGGACTCGCTTTACGGTGCAGCCCAGTCGTCGTCTCTGGCTATAAAACCAGCCGCATACAAAGCTCACGATTAGGCCAACTCTCGACAAATAAGCAGAACATGGCGTGCAGTACAATTTGAAAAGTAACAAAATTTTGTGTGACTACTTCTGCGTACTTATTCACCGATGATCGTGCACGGGCCAGAATCAGTACGTTCATTGCCAGTAGGCCTAGGTCTGTACTCTGTAGTGAACTTATAGAACTCCATGGCTCGATCATTAGGTTGTCATATGAAGCTTTCGGTTCTACTTGATCGTGAACTAGCATTCGTATACCATGTACCACATATCATGTAAACTGTAGGCTGCTTCTACCATCTACTTCAGCTGTGTACCGTTCGGTGTGCACTTGCATTAAATGCTGCCAAGCTGCGCGTCTTGGCCTTGACTGCTGTAACGGTGCTTTGTCTTCATTTCGAGTCGCCTTGACTGCTGTAGCAGTGTTTTGTAGCGGTTCCGTCCTTCTTCCTCTTCTCGCCTCTCTTCTCCGCCTGTTGGGTGAGGGGTGTCCCTTGGTTTCGTTTCTGGTACCAACAGGATGACTCTAATGGAACCACTTTGTACTGACTGTCCGCGATGGGAGGAAGGGGACCAGAGGGAACCTGAAGGAGGAAGGGGAACTAGGTGGAAACGAGGGCAGAGGGACTCAGCAACATATAAGCGCATCTAAAGAACGTCGCCACGGCAACAGCTTCAAAGCGTCGGCCGAGGGCGGTTACCATGAAGACCAAGTGGTCGCCCAAAATGGAAGGGAATCCAGTTTCGCTACTCTACACTTCTGATTAAGTTCACACTAGAGTACAATGTCCTTTGATGGAGTATTTGAGAGACAGAATTGTAATCGTAATGGTAATCTCGAGATTTCTAGAGAGCCCACAAAGTGAAGTCGCGGGAACCAGCCTATTCACAGGCGCGAATATTGGGTGAATGCTGCGGATGTTCTTCCCACGAAGTCTTGCCACTGTAACTCCATGCAACAGATTGACGTTACAGAGAGGTCTAGAAACACTAGGAAATGTTTGATTAACATAACATAATATAACATAACACATTTTATTTGGTAACCAACTTAATATACAGGTCGTAAGTAGCCTACATATAAAACTGTTCTTGAGATTTGTCGGTATACCCAGCTAGGAGACCCAAAAGGGGCTGAAGGTCCCGCAAGCCAACTATGTTAAGTGAAAACTAGGCAATAAATTCTTAAACTATCTTACCTAAACAAGTAGAAGTTAAGAACATATGAGTATTAATTAACAGAATTAATACAAATTAGCTTGGTTTTAACAGCTCTGATGATTATTATGTGACGACGTTATAACATGTACTGGGAAGTATGATAGTCTAGTGGTAATCGTGCTCGACTCTCAATTAATGAAGAGGTGAGGGTTCAAATCCATGCCACGACAGAAATTTGTTCGAGATTTCAGCTCCACTTGTTCCTCAGGCCAACTCAACTATAGGAGTAGGCCTACTGACTGAAAACTGTCGGTGGGTAGGCCTATATCAGGCAATAGGGAGAGAAGTGGCCATCCGCTGCTCTCATTTACTAGGAAATGAAGTTGCTAACACTTCATACGAAAGCTGCCGCTTGGACTAACTTAAACCACAAGAACCGAACTTTGACTTGTAGGGTACCCGAGGTAATACGAGGGTATAGCCTACGCTATAAACTTATTTGACCAGCACAACCATGTAAACTTAGGCCTACTGAATAATCCCTAGCAACCCAATGCCAATTAGCTACCAAAGAACAATCGTTGATCAGCGTAAGCCATTAGAAACTGTTTAATAAGCTGTTTTAAGAAGCAAAAGGTCTCAAACTAATCTAGGTTGGTGTCGATCGCAGGAAGAGCCACCAGTAGGCTAAGCGATTCATACAAATATTTTGATAGGGCTGTCAGAGCGCGTACACCTTCCGCAGTCTATAGGCACTTCCATCAAACTTCAATCAGTTAGGCCTACGGGATCCAACGACGCTACATCGCTTCCCACAGTTTGAAATCGTAAAAACTTGACCGTTTCCTATATTTTACAAATGGACCTTAACACTGGATGGTTTGTCGCACAATCTGTGATGACGCGGATCGTTAGATGTTTAGGGACCGAATAATAATAATAATATGACGTAAGGGGCCGTCCATAAATTACGTCACGCACCTAGGGGGTCGGAAATTTGTGACGATGTGTGACATGGGGTGGGGAGTCTGATAGTGTGGTCACACCAGGTCTGAAATAACAATTAACAACAATTTAATTTTAATAATAACAGCACTAATTTTGAGGATTAAATTTTCGTAGGCTATAGGCACCATTATTAATAATTTTCTAATTATTTCAATATTTGGTCACCGTTAGATTTAAAATATTCATGCTTTCGCTATTTGTTCCATGAAGGAGCATTTTGCTTTGCCATGGAAATTGGTTTTAGGGGGGGTCAGAGCTTTGTGACGTCATTTTCAGAGGGGGTCTTACTTTTTGTGACGAAGTGTGACGAGGGGGAGGGGGTTCAAAATCGGCCAAAATTGCGTGACGTCATATATGGACGGCCCCTTAACACTGGATGGTTTGTCGCACAATCTGTGATAACGCGGATCGTTAGATGTTTAGGGACCGAATAATAATAATATGACGTAAGCAGTCATTAAAAACTCATAGGCCTAATCGACGTAATCGTCATGACTACGAATACCAAGATATAAATGACTATGAATATAACTATTCATGATGTCAGCAAATATCCTACACTCTTTCTTTATCTATGACGACGTAGATAGATTTCGTTTATTATTAAGATACAAAGTTGACATACCGCAACTTGTTTACATGAGATAATGAAAGTAATGAAATTAAAAACTATAAGTTTATGCCTATAGTCAGGATTGAGAGTTAAAACTTAACATCCCGAATGGTACGATTAGAACCCTAGAGATGAAATTGTGACGGTCGACGTCACAATAAGTTGGCCTACTTAATTATGATGACGTATTTCACACACACACTAGGCCTACATGTATATAATATCTTCTATAGCCTCTTTGCCTATAATCAACCAGATGTTGTCAGTCGACGATGTCGGACGTGTAATTCGCGCTTTGTGATGTTCATCTGCCATACACAAAGCGCAGTCGACCAACAGCTCGTGATAATTTCGGCTTTGTTGTTCGTCGACTCTCTCTATGCATGTAGCTCTGTTTTCCGAACCGCTGCCTCCTCTGCTTCCCTCTCCTCGCCCTAAAGACCGACCGACCGCTGAGGGTTGCGAGCCGTGGTGGCTTCCGGCCCAGCCGACTTCAAAGCCCCTTCATTCGCTTCGCTGAGCCACGCATGGCTTCAGCTTTTTCAGCGCCCGCTGTATAGCATAGGCGCCATAGGCCTACTGTATACGCAGGCGTCATTTCGGCGTGTTCTAATCTTCGACGCTTAATGCGAACAACAGGGAGAAGAGAGTGGAGATCTTGTTAGAGAATTAGAGCACCAACTCGGCGACGTCTCTTTACCACTGGCCGCAATAACTTTGCCTCATACAAGTCAAAACAGAAAATGGGATTCGATCCTTAAAATGTCGTAGGGCCTACATCTTAATGCCCTCCATCTTAGCGTAATATGACCTGCGTGTCTTTGTTTATTTTGTTTGAATTAGGACTTGATCAGCCTACACTCGCCCACGCAGTTAGCTACACTGGTTAGAGCGTAGGCTTGCGTCTCGTGCGCCTCTGTGCTAGAGAGCGTGTGGATCGCGGTTCACTTCCCGATGCTGGCTTATTTCATAATTTAACTTAAATCTCGGGCTAGCACGGTCCGTACACGGGGACTTTAAATGGCGTGGCGCCCATTCAAACGGGCAGCGGTGGAGAAGGATCTCACCCGATCAATGGGGGACTCTGTGAGCAGTTCCTTTAAGCGGCGATAGGCGTCGCCAGTATGTGATGTGGTCAAACTTTAGACAACTTTAGCGTAAATAAACCATAGACATCATATATTAAATGTAAGATGTCTATGAAATAAACCTACTGCACAACAGAGCACACATTTTACCTAGAGTAGCCAAACTATATCCCATCCTGGCGCCACCTATAGCAGCCATTTTTACAGAGTCCCCCATTCATTGAAAAATATGAGCAGGGTCGAGGCAATATATACGTTTGCTATGTAAAAACGTGTACACTTAAATACATTTACCTGGTAGGCTATTTCAAGTCTGCTTGATAGCCTGGTACGTGCAGTGATGAAACTAAAATGTGCAGTCGTGAAGTCGGTCTTCTTGGTACAACTTTACATATTTTTTTGGCAAATATTTATTGCTTGCATTTTTCCAGCATGTATTTAAATTTACGCAGCAGTAAATTTACAAATAGCCTGCCTGATCTCTGTGGAACATGAATAGGCCCTATTCATTTTGCTGATGTTATTTTCTAATAAAATTATGGTAAAACTAACAAACGTAATGCTACTTAACTAAAGTTTTGTAGTTTCAACTAATATACAAATGCAGCTTTAAATAGCCCTTTAACGATGAACATGTAGTAAAAGGGACTGGGAAACCAATGCAGCTCATCATTAAAGAATTAAAGCATTACCCCTAAATAACTTAACACTCTAATGACGAGCTGCATTGGTTACCCAGTCGCTTTTAGAGCACTCTTATCGTTAAAGAGTTAATTGAGGGTTTCCTCTGAACGAAAGTTAAACTTAAAACTGTGGTACTGTGTAACATCTTTTAATGTTAAATGTTCACACAAAATCCTGGATGTTGTACTGAAGGTCATGCAAACCTACAGCAAAAGTTGTTCAGCAACAGAAGCAGCTGGTATAGTTTGAGTGTTAACTACAACAGTAAAGTAAGACTTACACCCAGCTGCAATACCAAGATGAACATACATGTATGACTAGTGGCTAGCTTTAAAACAGTCACATAAATCAGTTTAAGTCAATAGCAATGATACTATCATATAGTAGTCTGTAATATATGGTACAACGGTACATAACAGGGCCTGAACATGACCAGTCAAACTGGACTATACAAACAGACGAACAAATAGAGAAAAGCTAGATCTTGTAACTGCATCAACACAGAAAGAATAACACAATGCAGTTTAGTCTAATTTGGACACCAAAGCAAAACAGCAATGCAAGTTGTCATCGCAAAACAACGACAGAATAAGTTTGATATGCAAGATCAGATAAATGCAAGAAAGAACATAAGAGCAAGATGAATCACTTGCTCAGCATTGCTCAAACTCCTAAACATCAACAGAGATTACAAGGTTCTGTCGTCACCGTAGATGCCTAGCAAAGAGGCTTCACGTTTTGGACTCAATCATTCTGATGGCATGCCTTTCACTTTCCAAAATGCAGCAGTTAGCAATTAACATACTTCAATTTGTCCACTTATAACTGCTTTAATTGTCATCTTGGTATCAGTTTCATGACATGCTAAACACTTAGGCAAAAGTATTTGGCAGTTCACGTATGAAAGTAAACGTAAAACTACTATGCAATAACTTTAATAAGCACAGTCTTTCAAAACGTACAGCAAGTAAAAGTCTACCAGCTACTCATGTTCTAGCTCATTCTAAACTCTGAAATGCTACCATTACAAAGAGGCATTTGAAAAAGACCAAAATGGCTTCTATAACCAAAATAAGGTTCACCCTCCCAAAATCAAATTACCATTGACCATTTTTTTGTCACTTTGCAGATACTTTGTTTGCAGTAGCTCAGGTAAAACATGCATTTTACATAAAGTATTAACCATTTAATGTCATCCAATAACAAAGTTTACACTTATGAAAATTTTTTCCATGTGCAAGTAGTAAGTACTTAACAGATTGGCATCGTAAGACTAGCATAATATTAGCATGATTTCATTACTTTATAAAACAAGTTAGTGGGCTAGCTAGCTGTCTGTTTGGTTCTTGTGTAGTTGGTTGGTCAGCTACCTAGCTAGTTAGCTGATTGTTTAGTTAATTTAGTTGGAGGATAGTTATTAATTCATAAATTTACGTTTATTAAAGTGCAACGTTTTGACATTTCTGTATAGCTTTGTAAAACATTAATACGCCAAAAACGTACAAGCTGCACGTTCACGTCATACTAAGATAACACTGAATGACTTTGCATCATAAGAAAATAAAAATACTGTGACAAAATTCTTCATCGTCAGTATTTCTGTACGTAATAATTGAGGAAAGAGTCGCTGATGCACAAAATGGACACTTAGTGAAACTGATCAGTACAAGTGGAATGTAACTTCACAGAATGCCAGATCATTTCCACCTGCAAAGCAAATATGCTAATTGGCATGGCTACTTAAGCAAAAAACGAAACTGCTGCACAGAATTCATGAGTAAACAAGAAAACACAAAGTACATGTACAGAAGTAAATAAATGTAAGTTTGTCAGTTCTAAGACATATGAGCAGCCATATGAGCATTCTACAACTGAAATAATTGTAATTGTAATCTGGCACTTATAAAGCGCCAATTCAAGAAAATACTCGTCCGTGGCGCTCCCGACCTGAATCAGTAAAATCCCTGTAGAATAATAAAGACTTCAGGCGCTTGCAACACTTTGGAAGGAACAAACTTTGGAGCTCAAGCTGCAGCTCTCGAGAAAGGCGATTCCAGCTGGTGGACCCAACATAGGCAAAGCTTCTGGACTGAGCTGTAGCAGTACGCACACAAGTTAAAGTCAGGAGCCCATGGATAGCCGACCAAAGGGTGTCAAGCCCATCTTTTTGTTCTCTGCTTCTCACATTTAAAAAATGTAGCATCAGTAGTCTCAAGATTCTGCAACTTTCAAAGCCACAGCGCAGTACCAGAACATTTCACGTCAGCAAATTTTACAGCTAAAGTTAGATGCCAGGATTGCAGTTGTTCTTTAAAGTTAAAATAAAGTATCAGTAACTCTGAATCTTTCGCCTAGGTCAAGAGTAATTTAAAATGTAGCAGGTTTTTTGTTTACTACCGCCTGTTTAACACCTAAAATGCATTAACAGCAAACTGCTACAATACACGAGTAACAGGACAGAAGAAAATGAACAAAACACTTGAACATCTTGAGATTCTACTCTTCATAGCAAAACTCAAAGTATGCAACAATAAATAATACTGTGGAAATGAAGATCAAAACCATAATACAATGTCAGAAGAAGAAAATAAAGGCAACCAGAAAACCAAATCAATTAAATGGATACCACAATTACCACATCTCAAAAAGTGTCAACTCCACGACGTTTGAGAACCATGCAGTGCCATATGTTCAGCTACAAGCCACCGTCTTACCATTTTATAATCATTATAATAAACTCAATTATAACTCGTTTATTTAGCTTCAACAAGCTAAGTCTTGAAATTCAGCTTAATCGCAATTGTTCACAACAAAGCTGATGATGCAGGCTATGTTACATTTCTCCTCATTTGCACAAACAGATCCACTGATACTCGTCAACATCAACATAACAATACAACAGAATGCAAAGTAATTTGATGATGCCCTCTTTACAAAGTTCAAAAGTGCACAGTTGAAGTCAGACAACAGGAAACATTAAGACCCATAAACAGACAGGAAGAGGTAAGTTTCAGTTTAAAACAAAAGACAGTCTCGGTAGGAGAGCTGCAAACATGACGAGGTAGTGAGTTCCATATGGACGGACCAGCAACTGAGAATGAGTAATGGCTAGAGACAAGGCGTGTACCAGGAACAACTTATTTTCCAGCAGATGTTGATTGAAGAGAGGATCAGCCTTTAATAAAACTACCATAAGTAGTAAGGTAACTTACTTACTTATTTGCAAAGCTTTGAATGCCAACTTGAAGTGGATACACTCAGATGCAGGAAGCACAAGATTCCTCTAACTGAGGATACAGACATTTTTCCACTTTTAGGTGCTTAACAACATCTCCACTTAGACTTTTATTATGCAATACTGTTCATCATAAGTATGCAAATATTATTTAATATCAATGCATGTATACATAACAAAACTTCTTGTAACATAAGGCTGAGATGAAACAAAGGGTGGTTATAAGAAGGGTCCAGTATACATGAAGAAGATCAGTCAGTCCCGAAAGGCTCCAAGAGGAAGCCATGGTATGAAATGTTAACAACTGCATTTCATAGCACTGGCATAAGCGCCTCATTTTCAAAATGAGAGTGTATGGTTAGCTTACTCATTTTACTTGACAAGTTCGCTTCATTTTATTTGACAAGTTCGCTTATATGAGAAATTTTGGAATATCATTCTGCCCTCATTGGGATTTGAACCTCCAACCTCTGGGCTGACAGTCCATAGCACTAACCACTTGACAGCCCCACATTACAAGATTAGGCATATATACATAATGTACAACTATATATATATGTACTGGGTAGATGTTGATGCACGATGTACTTGGCTATTAGATAGCACAAACTAAACAGCATAAGTAACCAGTAAAAGAATTTAGTTTGTGGTTTAACTATTACACTACATTTGGAATTTTGTATTCAAAATTTTTCTAGTTTGATCTAACATCTAGGCTGAAAAAAAGCTACTGACTAGAAAGTCACATTGTACAATGGAAGCACTGTTTAAACTGAAAATATTTTACAGATCCAAGTATAGAAATTGGTGCAAAACATGAAGTTATGCAATGATTACAAGTTTTAAATAATTTATTATGCAATTTCAGACTATGACAGTTAAAGTTACAGATTAACATAAAATTATACATTTTACAAGTTTTAAACTAAGCAATACCAGTACGCAATTCCAGACTGTCACTTAAAATTGCAGATTAATAAAGAAACAAGTCCTTTCAGTACTATTCAGTTTTCATTCATTCATTAGTTCCCAACTTGTTCAAACTACAAGGGCTTAAAAAGCTTCTCACAAATACTTCAAGGGTTACAGCTGTCAGTAAACCACTTTCGGTTCAAAACATGGTAAACATTTTCACAGTAGATACAGCATAGCGTGAAGCACACACAATCAGAGCAAATGTGGCATCAGAACCCACTGCACATACAATCATCATGGGACCATTAACAGGAACATTTAAAGTTACATCTGTAAATGCTAATTAACAAAATGACAATTAGCAAATTAAGTGTCAAGTACATAAAATCAGGATCAAATAAGTCTGTCATATTGTGAAAACTCGATGTATTTCCAGCCGAACACAAAAGCAATTATACACTTATGCCAATTAATATTATTCTCGCAAACGCGAAATTGGCTGCTTATTCGTTAAACGTATCTGAACATTTAGAGCATAACATAGGCGCAAAAAATTGCTCCTCACATTAAAACTTGGAAATCTCATCAATCATTAAAAAGCATCATAAACCTTCCTGTTTGTAAAATCACATTCCATCAGTCATTGAAGCCAATAATTGTTAGTTTATAACTAATGTGTTAAGATTATTTTTTTCTTTTTGCCCTTTGTTCTATTGTTGATAACCTCGTAACCTTCAACAGTTGTCTGGATCATTTGATACACCCACTCTCTTGTTGTATCTATATGTTGATAATCTCGTAACCTTCACCAGTTGTCTGGAGCAATTGCGAAAGTGAAGGATTGTCCCATTTGATACACCCACACTGTCTTGTGGGTGGTGCAAATAATGAAATGGCAGGACATTCATATAACAACTTTTAATAATGTCTCGTAATTGTTAAAACTTGTCCACGTTGTTTACTGGTGTATACCTCCACAGAAATTTGTGTACCATATGTTCTCAAAGTTGAAGGATCATTTGGCTGAGGGACAAATGCAGCAACTGCATGACAGGAACCTTTTTTAACCTCCCCTATTTGAACTGGTACTCATTTACCAACCCCAAAATGATCGAGGGTTATAAATGAACACCATGTGGCATGGCTGACCATTGAAGCACTGAACAGGCTCGACTTCACTTGCTGGTGACGTGTCAGCAGCCCAGAGCAGAGGTCACACGTCTTTTGATAGCAAATTATTCAAACCAGATAAAATAGAATAACTGCACTAAGTCAACAAGTCTCTCGTATGAATAAGATCGTATTATTTAACTGCACCATGCTAGATCTCTCCTAATATTTGCCAGATGAACAACAGTTAACCCTTTAAAAATGAGCTGCATTGTTTCCTATACATTTCAGCACATGCTCGTCATTAAAGCGTAAAACAATAAGACTCCACACAGCTGTTAGCTGGAATGTGAAACTGACTGCAAAAACTCACCAGGTCATTTATGAAGACCAGGGAACTATCATTTAGAAGATCAGCCATTTACAATTGTTCAATCATTGGAAGGGGTTCTGCTAATAATTATGCTGACGAATAGATTTTTGTGATTCTTTAGATGATTTCATAATTTTTTAAATTCATGCTCTGGCTTTAGGACAGTACCTGTAGTTAAAATTATGAGCTTTTAAATACAGGTGCATTGCAGCTATGCACCCACACAAGAGTGGTACATTCTCTTAGTCAATTCAGCTGGTTTACTTCAACCAGACAAACAGGACCAACTGTACCAACAGGGCAAAAGCAACAACAAGCAGATCTCGATTACCGAAGAGCAGCATGGCACCAGCGCCAGTTCCAGACTTAGATGCCTGTACCTGGCGTTGCAAAGCTAGCAGCTGGCCCTGTAGGTTAGTGAGTCGTTCCATGTTCTCCTGCTGCAACCTCAAGATGGGTTCCAGCGCATTCTGAAGGGAACTCAGTGGCAGTCTCACACCACCAAACGGCTTCATGTTGCTTGCTCCATCCGCCATGGTTTCCACTATCAAAACAATACATCCGTCATTTATCTATATACAATAACTGTCATCAATGTCCTCAGCAACCAGTTAAACATGATTATGATTACGATTACGATTAACTGGTGTGTGCAGGTATGTATTTATGTATGCAAATATGTATTTCTATTCTATTCGAATGACTTCTATATCACCATTACATGATGCATTGATTGATTGGGGCATAATGCATCAAGCAATAGTCACTTCAAGTGAAACCATCAAAGTCAATCCATTAGAACTGTTTGAGTACATGTACAGCGCCCTTTACTTCGGCCTCAGCTGAGCAACAGTGCAATACAAATCATCTTATTATTATTATTACCGGTATTATTTTTGACCCGAGGTACCTCAGATTGTGAATGGCAGGTAGTGCCATTAATTGGAATGGTATTTATGATAGGTAGAGTGAAAAGGGAGATACAATTTAAGTGATAACAGATGACTACTGAAGTGGTGCATGCAACAACCTTTTGCAGGATTTGGAGATGCAACTGAGAGTGGATATGGGTGATAGTTCTATAGATCTTCAGGAAAACATGATGGGGTAACTCACCAAATATGTAAATTGTGGTGAGCTATCCCTTCAGTA
Source organism: Aporrectodea caliginosa (assembly GCA_020284085.1). Lineage (NCBI taxonomy): Eukaryota > Metazoa > Annelida > Clitellata > Crassiclitellata > Lumbricidae > Aporrectodea > Aporrectodea caliginosa. Next base: position 316,246 of record JACEVL010000160.1, read on the forward strand.
CTACGGTAACCCCACCCAAAAGTATATTGCAAGACATGGCTACCATACCAAGAGGATGCTGATAGCTTCCATCACCCTTAGTAAAGAGGCAATGGATGGAAATGGGGCCAGAATAGGAGTTAAAATATCTGTCATGTAAAGGATTGAAATTAAGCCCCCCCACACAGAACAAAAGTACGATAATAATTGATCAATCATGTAATTAATTACTAATCTCACTGCAGAGAAGAAAAGACTGTGACCCTATTCTAGTTTAAAAACCGAAACAAAGAAAACAGAACAAAGTCTACCAGCAGAGAGTGACGACTCGCTGTCACATGGTTGAACTTCTCCGTCTGTCAGACACGTGTCACTTCCATCGCAGGTGGAAATCGGTCGGATTGGTTTAATGGATAGCCTCTTTAACCTTGCCAGTCGGTTGCAGTCGAGTGACGTGTGTCGTGAGTGACCTCGAGTGGTGGCCGCCTTTTCATCTATGTTCAATATGCTGGTCGTATGGACTATGGGCGTCTGGTGACGCGTTTTAGTTGCGATAACAAAGTCATTCTCATACTGGACAACATCATTCATCGGATCCCAAGGACGAAGGCTTCATATAAAACAAACAACATAAAATGGGTGAAGTCTTCTTACACAGATGTCAAAACAGGCATCTTCTAGGTTCAGTTGAAAGAAACAGAAAACATCGGCTCATTTCACATGACATATGTCGACAACCTTCTGATGTTGTCTTATATCTTCCTAATGAACCAATGTAATAGTTCAGAGGTATAAACAGTGGTTGACCCTGAAGCAATCATTGACCAGTAAATCACAAATTGTAATAATGGCATTAATAGAAAATCTACCTTATTTGGCCATGGCCACGATACAAGCAGAAAGGATTACTGGTACTTAAACCAATGAAACCAACTAAAGCTCAATGTCAGTTTCTTCAAACCAGAAATACAATGTACTTTATAAAAATAGGTAAGTAAGTAAGCATATTCTTTATTAAACCAATTGCATATCTGCACTCCTATGTACATACATCTTAATAACATCAAAATACAGACTGATGATTGTTTTACATGCTTGTGTTTGTGTCTTGGTCATCATCACTTACTCCGTATACTTGTAGATCCAGTCACCAGTGAGAAGGTTCTGTTCAAAGAGGCGAGGCACCCAGTCTTCCATCTTTGCTTTACGCTCACGAGTGGCTGTTCTCTGCGCATCCTCCAACAAACATTTCTCTGATGTGGCCAGGGTCTGATCACAACTCATAATTGCCTCACTCACATGCAGCCACAGCCTTTAAAGACAATAGAAGGTATTTTATCATGATTTAAAGTGAACCATTGTAAGGAATTGTAAGTTAGACAGGTAGGCCAAAGTAAATCAGAGTAACATTAGTAATTCTGGATAAACAAAAGCAAGGTAAGACAAATGAAGTAAAACAAATGAAATAAAGCAACATAATTAAAAGAAGGAAACAGTATTGTCAAACAGAGGAAAGTGAAATTAGGATAATAATAATAATAAGTATAGTGCCGCAGCACAACCAAGGCTGAAGAAAATGGCACTGTATATGAGTTCAACAAACCAATAACAATCAAAAACAGAGTAGTGAAAAATCAGATAAAGAGTTCCGCAAGACTTACCACTAAGCATGTAAAATTATTGAGCATACAAGAAATTAACAAACTAAGCTCATCCTAATTCTTAGGGCCAAAAATAAAAAAAGTCCAATATCACAAGATGCACCGAGCTCAGAATGCAAAGCACAGTGACAATACAAGACAGAAATGGACCAGTAAAAGTAGAAACTGAACTGGAGTCAAATATTTTGAGTACCCAAAAGGTACTGATAGGGAAAGAAAGAGATTAACAGAGAAATAAATAAACAGAAGACAGAAGTAACACGTAGAACTATGAAGCTTGATAAAGAGTGTCAAGGTCACAACCTCTCTGATTCGAAATCCGTTTGTGACTCCATAGGAACTGTCCAGCGATGCAGTCTTGATGCTTGAATCTCTGGACTAGGATTCCAAAACTGTTCTGAAACCTAAAAATAGAACCACAGTCAACCACAGCTCACCAATCTGACTATCCTGCACAAACATAGTGAGACATAGTTCCCAAGTGATTGAGTGCTCACCTCGTAAACCAAAGAATGTGGGCTCAAGTTTCTGCAAGCAGACTATTTACAGACACCAAGTCTTGTTTCACTGTGGAAGGACCTTGAGTATAAGACTTTAACACATGATTATAAATTGTCATCAACTGACATATATTTGATTAGACACTGGTCATATAGAAATATAATACATTCACAATACATCTGATAGGGAGCATCACTTTACATCTACCACAGGAAGTTACTCTTTGCTTTTACCATAGGGAGCTATTCTTGGCATTTACCATGGGGAGCTATTCTTGGCATTAACCATAGGGAGCTATTCTTGGCATTAACCATAGGGAGCTACTCTTGGCATTTACCTAAGGGAGCTATTCTTGGCATTAACCATAGGGAGCTATTCTTGGCATTAACCATAGGGAGCTATTCTTGGCATTTACCATAGGGAGCTATTCTTGGCATTTACCATAGGGAGCTATTGTTGGCATTTACCATAGGGAGCTATTCTTGGCATCTACTACGATAGGGAGCTATTCTTGGCATTTACCATAGGGAGCTATTCTTGGCATTTACCATAGGGAGCTATTCTTGGCATTTACCATAGGGAGCTACTCTTTGCTTTTACCATAGGGAGCTATTCTTGGCTTTTACCATAGGGAGCTATTCTTGGCATTTACCATAGGGAGCTACTCTTTGCTTTTACCATAGGGAGCTACTCTTTGCATTTACCATAGGGAGCTATTCTTGGCATTTACCATAGGGAGCTATTCTTGGCATTTACCATAGGGAGCTATTCTTGGCATTTACCATAGGGAGCTATTCTTGGCATTTACCAAAGGGAGCTATTCTTTGCTTTTACCATAGGGAGCTATTCTTTGCTTTTAACATAGGGAGCTATTCTTTGCTTTTGCCATAGGGAGCTATTCTTGGCATTTACCATAGGGAGCTAATCTTGGCATTAACCATAGGGAGCTATTCTTGGCATTTACCATAGGGAGCTATTCTTGGCATTTACCATAGGGAGCTATTCTTGGCATTAACCATAGACAGCTATTCTTGGCATTAACCATAGGGAGCCATTCTTGGCATTTACCATAGGGAGCTATTCTTGGCATTTACCATAGGGAGCTATTCTTGGCTTTTACCATAGGGAGCTATTCTTGGCATTTACCATAGGGAGCTATTCTTGGCATTTACCATAGGGAGCTACTCTTTCTACCATTGCACTTTTACCATAGGGAGCTATTCTTGGCATTTACCATAGGGAGCTACTCTTTGCTTTTACCATAGGGAGCTATTCTTGGCATTTACCATAGGGAGCTATTCTTGGCATTAACCATAGGGAGCTATTCTTGGCATTTACCATAGGGAGCTATTCTTGGCATTTACCATAGGGAGCTACTCTTTGCTTTTACCATAGGGAGCTACTCTTTGCTTTTACCATAGGGAGCTATTCTTGGCATTTACCATAGGGAGCTACTCTTTGCTTTTACCATAGGGAGCTACTCTTTGCTTTTACCATAGGGAGCTATTCTTGGCATTTCCCATAGGGAGCTATTCTTAACATCCACAATAGGCAGCTGTCCTTTTCATCTACGCTACGTCTTTTAAAACCATTCTTTTCAATTGCAGCTGGGCTGGAAGCGCCTCTGTGTAAGTATCTGGAAGTTTATATTGATTGATTGATTGACTGATTGAGACCATGAAGTTCACACTATCCCGATAGAACTGGAGTGCAAGATGAAGAGCCAGAAAGAGTCTTACTCCAGTGCGTTTGTCTTTGATGACAATCTCTTGATCCCAACGTCCGTCCAGTTGTGCCAGAGTCTCATCACCAAGTTTAATCTTTCCAACGATTCGGTTGCTGGCTTCACCACTTCCCAAGAATGGCTTCAAAAGATCAAAGAAAAAAAGATAAAAGGACACCGACAAACATGATCAGTGTCAAAAAAATCCATAAAAGCGCCCAGCTTAAACATAACCTGTTACTATGGAACACGACACAGAATAAACAACAGTTTCACTCATACAAAGCTTTCATTACACTTTGCAACATCAAACTTTCATTTAGAACTGCTTCAAAACTGTGATTAGATGCACTTTTTAAAATTTCCAATAGAAACTGTCAAGCCCCAATTAAACTTGACGGATGGTACAAGTCAATAAAGTTTATCTGACATATTACTGTAATGACCGTTTTGAATCATTCTGTTGCATAATTTCATTGAATTCTGTCTGAATGATTTTTTCACTTTGAAAACTTTTCAATGGAGCTTACAATCTCAGCCAAGCTACTTGTGACTGAACCAACAAACTGTCAGTTTATGCATTCTGTGATTTCTATGGCCATCGAGTCTCTCTGGTCTCTCGGGCAACCGGACTCAGAACTCCACTGAACATCTTTAAGACGATGCAGCCCTCATGAATAAGCTGGTGCCCTGCGCTCAGCTTTCGAGGAACAGTTTAGAAATTTAGGGTTTACAATTTTGATGAAATTGGTTTTGGTTTTACAAAGCCATAATCATATTGCATAGCTGTTAAAATTCCTTTGAAGTTTCAGTTCATGCTCTGATTATTATTTTGACTTTGTTCTTATTATGTGCAGATTCTGATGTCAGCAATTATATTGGAGTATCAGAAAATGAACATGGTGTCCTTCTCAATAAAAAATCTCTTTAACATTTTGGCTTTATGGTTTACTGAACGAACTGTAGCCAGCCACAGAATTTTAAATTAGTCCTTATTCCTCAGAGTTATCACAATTCAGCAAGGTCGTCTGCTTCATTTCTCTGCTCATACTTAAAAACTACAGCTGCTGACTGGGCTTTTCTGCTGCTGAACTTACACTTTAGAATTGACCCCCCTCTACTTAAGACTTATGCCGTCTGTCTCTTGGTGGACTATTTTCTGGATGTTGACCTGAATGCAGACTGGTTTTGGAGTGCCATCAGTTGATGCCTTGTCCATCAGACAGTCAATATAGAAGTTGCTAAATATTAAACAACAAAACAACAGAAATGAAAATGTAACTTTCAAAAGCTATTGTCTACCTTAAGTTTAAATTCTAGTTCAGCACGATAGCCAGTCTTCTCGCAGTTAATGCAAATTGTGCCTCCGAACTCCATCGTCAACGTACCGATCAGAATACCTAAGTAAGAAGACAAAAACGCACAGGCATCGGTAACTAGATCAGGTTAGAGTCTGATAAAGCACATTAATGTATCTAAGGATTTTAAATATTTAATTAAATTGGTGAAATTCGTATTTTTACTCTTGTAGATAAACTGCTCTTCCGCATGTCCAGCATGACACAATACAAAATGAGCATGTGTTAAAATAATGAGCAACACCACTGTCACCAAAAGTTGGCTTTTCTTACATCATTGGCACCGGGAGATGGTTGAATGGTAACATGCTGGCACGAAGCTCAGCAGGATGCGGGCTCACGCTAGCCCATAAGGTTGACTCAGCCTTCTACTCCCTTGACAGCGATAGATGGGCGCCTTGCAGGCTGCCATACAGTTAAATTCGACTCCTGTTAAACTTGTTATCATATGTTACTACTATATGTGCAACCTTACTGTGTACTTGTCTGTTTGAATTAATAAACGAATATTATTATTAATTAGTGGTATAGTACCATAAATAGGTCACTTAAACTGATAGTGTCATAAAAAAATAATGAGCTAGGGATGTCATAAATACCCCTTTATTAACTCCTTAACTGTGGCCTAGGATGCATTGACAGTTCTTCTTAAATGTTTTTGCCAACAATGAATTCTTCAGATTAACAGTTAAACAATTCACATAACTATCATCAGAGTAATGCAACAAATTGGACACAACTTTTCATTTAATCTTTCAGGTACGAAATTTGCGAGAACACAGCTCAGAATCAGAAGTAAATAAATATTGTTACCTCTGCAGTGAGCATATGGCATGGAAAGTATGTAGTCTTCGCCACGTTTTAGGAACACAAGTCGTGCTGTTCCATCCAAGATGGCCGACAGCGAATTACCATAGAACTTTGACTTTGCTAAAATACTGCCACTTACGGCAAAACCGTCTTGGCGATTGGTAACATAGAAAGCAGAAATGGGAGGGTGATGCGAAATCTAAAAGCAAATTAAGACCAGACACACGATTCAGTGGCGAACAGCTTCAAATGCATAGTAACTTATCAAAGCATTTACACTAACAATGACACAGTATCAAGGAAAAAGTAGGTTTATTTAAAGCCTAGCAGAATGGCACATGATCTCTCCAAAACTGTTTACAATATCTATTAGAAATAACACAGTACTGATACTTACTTTATTTGTTCATGTTGTTTTATAAGAATTACCTGTCTACATAGAGTATTAAGTCATTGCAAATTTAGCTATCTGATCATCATCATATATTCGTTTATTGTGTTTAACAACAGACACAATGGCATTATTATATTTAACAGTGCTTCTTAATCCTTTTACGATGAGCTGCCTTGGTTTCCCAGTCACTTTTAGTAAATGTTCATCGTTGAAGGGTTAAAAGAAGATGATGATCATCATTCTGCTCGCTGTCTGCCTGTGCGGCTTTTAAAATGCTAAATGATAAGGAAAATGCAAAGTGAATTTTTAGCCTTAACAGCTCTTTGAACTCGACATGCTTTGCTATTATATTTAGACAGGAATACAAAGTCCATGAAAAGGTGACTAGCTTCATATGTGAAATAAGCATCATGGTAACGTCTGCTGCGGCATTATATATCAAATGATGATTGAAAACATTAGTACATATTGCAGTGACAGCTGCTTGATATAAAAGCAAAGAATCTTTTCGACCTGTTCTGCAATGTAGAAAGTCCTGCTGCCAGTTTGTGGATGCTTCCAGAAACATCGGAATGTCTCTCCTAGAATGGGATTATACGGTTTCTTTAATCCCTAAACATACAAAGTCACAAACATCTATAAATGATCGATAATTAGTTTCCATTTAAAGCATCAAGTATGGTAAATGGATTTCGGGTACCCTGAAACTTAATAGCTGCATTGGGACCCAGTCACTTTTTAGTAAATGCTGTTGTTAAGAGTGTTAAACAAAAAACAAATGTTTGCAAACAGGAATCCTTGATTAACTCTTAAAACATGACCCTATAACTTCATAATCTGTTAATAAAATGCAGTCATTTTACAAACAACAGGCAACTTAGAACTGCACTAAAACTCTCGCTAAAGACACTACAATAAAATGTGTTGTATTCGGATTTTGTTGCAGCCACACTATTCGTACTCGGCACATCAGTGTCTGTTTGAACATAAAAGTATTTCGTAAGAGTAGACACATCATATTTAGGCTACACTTTTGAATGTTTTTTTTGCAGACTCTTGTGTCAGAGTGAAAACAGAAAGGAATGGTAAACATCAAAACAATGATGTAACAGATATGAGGACTAACTTTAGGCTTCTTGTAGAACCCAGAGAGGTACCATCGTATGACCATCTTCATTCGTGTGAATGGATCTTCCTCTAAGACAGCTCTGACACCACACAACAGATCAATACAGAATGGATGCCATTCAAATCCATTCATCTCTATTTTCTCCTACTTTCCTTCACATCCTAATGCTCATGCCATTTAGGCTTCAATAAGTTAAACAAGGTTGGCATAACCAGCACCACCATCACCCACTATTATTATTTTATTATTACAAACATCTGTAATGCATGCAAGGTCACACAGAAATGTGAATCTGAGGTGCGGTTAGTCAATCACCAGGTGAAGAGCTGTTAGATATCTAAATATTTGAAAGCCAATGGGAAATATTGAGTTTTGAGGCGTTTCTTACAGAAAGAGAGAAAGCTTTTTAACTTCAGACAAACATTGTTAATCGGTTCCATAGGGGCAGCAAAATGGAATGCATGAGAGCCCATGACAGTGCCCATCGAGGCTCAACTAAAAGACCCATACCAGATGATCGCAGACTGCATAGCGGAATGTAACGGAGAGAGTAATGGTTGAAGGTAGGTAGGAGTGCACGTTGTGAGGGTTTTATACGTCATATAAGCCGGTTTAATTTTTATTCTAAATTCTACAGGCAGCTAAAGTGAACACTATTGCATGTTGAACATATAGAAACAAGCATACATTATCATAAAATTCACACTGGTATGCTTAATTAATCAAGCTGTGCATGTACCATGACACGTTTGTAAAAAAAACAAATCTTAATTTAAATGTACTGCTGGAAAGGAGCGTGAATTGAAAGAATTCTTACTCAGACAGAAGATTTGCATGGTAATAGTAATCTGCTAGTTTGTCGAGAAAGGAACGAGGTTCAAGGATGAATGTAGGCAGGACGACTTTCGACAGATCCATTCCAGGACGAACCTGTGTAACCAAAAGTAATCTCCTGCTCAGTAACATTTCTCCAAACTCATAATAATAAGTGATCCCATTTCATTTGTCTAGCAATTTACAGGCAGAGCTAATTTATGGAATCTAGCCCTTTCAAGTCAATGCTAAATGACTATATTACGCAAAAAGCTGCTTTGAATTACTTCATCTAGCAGTTCCACAGACAGACTGATGTAAAGGCACTGACCTGCTTGACCAGTGTCCAGATGATACTTTTGTTCTCGTCAGCAACCTCCTCCGTCTGACTGGCATCACCCAGCTACACCAAACAAAATCACTTCACATGAAAAATGGAAATTTCATCTAAATAATAGTACCAATATTTTAATAAAATCTAAAGGATGCATTTTTACCGAAAAATTGCGGTTAGAAAAATGCCCACAATTAAACGAATTTTCAGTGAAACAATTGCTAACTAAAATAGTATGCAACAAACTACGATAACATAATAGTAATCATTAATTATTAATAATTAATAACTTTTATCATGCTAGTGTTTAATGAACAAGGCATCAACCTATGGCACACCAAAACCAAGCCATAAATAAGGTCGATATTATCCAGAAAATCAGCCCATTAAGAAAGAGAGAGAGGCAGACTGAAAGTGGAAAAACAATTCGAAAGAGGAATGACTCAAGTTTAGAATGAAATTACATAAGCGACTGTATAGAATGAACAGATACAGAGAGAAAATTCCAGAATCTAGGTCCAGCAACAGCACTAAGACCAGTTGTAATGCTAGATATAATCAGAAAAAGACCTGGTTGAACAATACCAATTATGGGGAATAAAAAGGACTGAGTTTCAGTATTGTGGCTGGCCACAAATACAATCAATTAACTGATAGATTTAGTGTAAATTCAACAGTTTGTCCCACCAGCCTACTATGAATAGTAACTGGGCAGTAAAGCATTTAGCAAATGTCCCTTCTATTTGCATAGTCAACATCACCTGGCCCAGTTCCTCGACAATATTCTCTGAATATGAAGTCTCAATTGGAGGAAGGTCATCACTAATGACCTCTGCCTCTTCCTCTTCCTCCTCAGATTCTGTCTCCGTTTTTTCCTCCTCCCTGTCTTCCTTGTCCGTTTTTGTGTCATCATCCAAACCTGAAATATGGGAAACAATGGAAGACAGTGAAACTAGTATCAACAGCAAACAGCCTCATCCACATTGTAATGGAAAACCAAGAAACTTACAAAAGAACTTCTGAGTTTTTCTCTGCATTCATTCCATCACAGGCTAAAAACCATGTCGCTTGACGCCAAACTGGTATTAATGGGCCTGGAGTGCTATTCAGCAGTGTCCTTGAAGTGGTGCAACAGAACAAATGTTGCATTTACATTACATTACATGTGAAGCAGAGAGCATTAATATTTACCTACTTGTACACAGTTATGTTATCAATTTTACTGTAAGTTTCATAAATCTGGTTGGATTCTTATCCCTCTGTCAAGATAAGTTTTCTAATTTCTAGTTGTTGTTCTTTAAATATCTGTTTCGACTTGCTTATACACCACATACTGACTCTCTTGGCAGACTGATCTCCTGGAAGTTGACCTAATTGCAGCTTGGTTTTGGTGTGCCATCAGTTGTGGCTTTGCGCATTAGACACCAGCATTACAGAAGTTGCTAATAATTTATATAACAATATCTGTTATCACATTAAGATGCAAATTTGCTATCTTCTTTAGAATTGTGGCCAGAACTAAAAATGCCAAAATGCTTGACAAACAATAGCCAAACAAGTCAAATCAGTCAAATAAAGCAGCCGTCATGAACTGACCACAGAGTTTGAAATGCCTTTCACAGTCGCTGTCATCCAGCTGCTGTCGTAAGGTCGACGCAAATGATGCGCTGTTTTGACTGGCATTCGGTGATTCACTGTTGACATCTCGCAGTTCCTTTGTCATCGTCCTCATCAGAAGGCTGGAACAGTGCAGCGCCAATTCCAGAGCGTCCATCCAACATTTGCCTAGATCAACAGATGGAGGAGGCGTCATGGTTGATTGGAGGTCAAGTGATCGGATGACTGGTTTGATGGTGGGGCAGAACTAACTGATGCTGGAAGTTTTGGTATAACTCTGATGCTGAGGGATGCTGTGGTTGTATTGTAAAACCAGCTGGCAGAAAGATATTAGGAAGGACTTGTGGACATTGGAGCAAAATTAAATGAACTGGTAAAATGTTTCTGCCTGATGTATCTGGCACCTTTTTGGAACACAAACATTGTGGGGTCAGTCATGGCCTCATGGGTTATGCATGAAGTCAGGTCTTAATGACTGGTATTTGATGTTAGTGAGGAATTGGTTGGTGTGGTCAGAGGTCTCCAAAGTTTTCCAGCGGGGGGCCACATTGCTGACTTTCTAAAGCTCCACGGGCCAAAACTCCAAAGAAACAAATTTCTCTGTGCGCAGCTGTCCAGTGAATTGTGAGTAATGCGATGAATGCTTGGATTAATAATGTCTCCGAATATTGTACTCTTTAAGCACTGCAATGGTGTCATTGCATATCAGGCACAGTGCCTTAGAAACAGCGACATGGATTTTGGCAATATGCATATCAGAGTACAGCGGCGTTAAAGTTTTCAATTTTCCCAATTTAGTTTGTTTCTTCAAGGAGAGTTCCGCGGGTCAGATTAAAGGCCTTAGCGTATGCATGTATGTGTGTATGCATGTTGCATACATGTCTGCATTTATCTCGCTAATCATATAGCGTCTTTTATGACCCTAACAGAGGTTGTAATGACAATCAATAGGTCTAATAGAGTTAGATATGTCTGCATCAGCACCTGATGCCTTGTGCACTAGATATAGGTTTGTCAATGAAATAAGTGAATGGCTAAGATATCAACTCATTTTCCAACCTGCAGCTTCAGATGGTGCTCTGAATATAAGGTATGAGTAGGGCAGTGGCTGAGTAATTGCACCGATGTTTTCACCTTTTGGACCCTGCAGACAAAGACATCAAACTACATACACAATCGTTCCTCTTTTTTATTATTATTATTTTATTATTATTATAATTATTATTAAAAATTTTTAACATGCTCATGGTCACACAGATATGTGAATTTGAGGCATGGGTTGTCAGGTGAAGAGCTGTTAGATATCCAAATATTTGAAAGCTAATGAGAAATAGTAAGTGTTCAGGTGTTTCTTAAAGGAAGTTCCAGCAATGGACAAACATTTGTAATTGGTTCCATGCCTTGGGGTAGCAACAGGGAATGCACGAGAGTAACTGGCTTAACACTGGTTTGAATAAAAGATACACCACACCCTCGCAATAACACGGGAATTGGGATCAACATCAAATACTGCGTTATGGCGTGGGTTGTGCTAAACTGAAATTGAAATCTGTGACCAAATACATGTCTATGTATCTCTGTATTTGCTGAGTATAGTGGGCTAACGAGAGCAAAAATCTGGTATGGTCACTTGGTAGTACACGCAGAGTAGCACAGTCAAAATGATGCACTGCATGAGCTCAAAGGTTTATCATATATGTGCACTTTTTGTGCAGTCAACATGATAAAAAAAAATGGTACCTTACGAGTAATAGTGTCTGTAGGCAAAGTCAGTTGCAGCTTTTATATTCAAGTTTCAATTTCATTATAAATATTATATTAGGAATCAGAATATTTTTGCTGGCAGGTGATCTGAGCACTGCAGAATAGCTCTAGAGTCTAGACCATATAAGATGCTTAAGACAGTGGCCTAGACTTCTTCTCCTGGATTTGCAGATTGGGGCATTCATCATATTTGCTTGACATGTAGGTCATATTGAGCACTTCATGAGGGCTTTTTGTTGAGCCTCTTAACTGTAACATTCCTGCTCTGTAACAAGACCTGATAGCAGTGCATATTTTAACTGTTTAACTACTGGGACAAATGTCCCAGTAGATTTAGGATATGTCCCAGTAGTTTTAGGATATGTCCCAGTAGTTTTAGGATATGTCCCAGTAGTTTTAGGATATGTCCCAGTAGTTTTAGGATATGTCCCAGTAGTTTTAGGATATGTCCCAGTAGTTTTAGGATATGTCCCAGTAGTTTTAGGATATGTCCCAGTAGTTTTAGGATATGTCCCAGTAGTTTTAGGATATGTCCCAGTAGTTTTGGTGATTTGTCCTAGGTAATACTCTAATTTCATAACATTGGAATTACAGTAGGAGACTTTGTCCCACTAGTCAGCGGCGTAATAAAGGGGGGTAGTGTGTGAAACAAAATCATCACGAATAGTCGGATTTATTGTGTGTATGTACCCTTTTTGGTGGAAAACACTCGTTACTACCCCCCTCGAAAATGCTTCGAGAACTCTCATTACTACCCCTCGACAAATTTCTGAGAAAGTTGTTAGTTGTCGAATTATAGTTACTAAACTGTCATATATATATATATATATATATATATATATATATATATATATAGACGAATATAGGAGGCTTCTGACAATTGTCCTTCGAAAAAAGGGGAAAAGCAAAAAAAAGGTCATCAGAAATTTTGGCCGAGTAATCAAGACAATTTTCCGTTAGACTCTTGTCCACAGGCGCAACGGGAGCACACGAACCCTACTTACGCCACTGGTCCCAGTAGTCCAAATCCGTTAAAATATGCACTGCCTGATAGTGCATTTCGTAGACAAGCTATGAAGTTGTTACCTTGGTTGCCCAAATGGACTGGTCCAGCGGATGAAAGATCTTGAAGCAGAAGCCATCTTTCTTTGAAGGACGTTCTAATACTTCACATGTGTTGAGCAACACCGTGGCAACCCAATGACTAGACTACAAAAGAACAAGTTATAAACCATTTAATTAATTTAAATAATATACAACAAATTTTACCAACTCACTGACAACCTGCTTGCCTGATCACTTGCCTGACTCACTTACTGCCAGCCCATGGCCTTCTAGATTATTGACAGGCCGTACACAAGCAAGCGTGACGTCACAGATGCCGGCCTAATGCATTTAGCTGTTGCTGCTTGGTTTACGTTCAGATACCCCGTATTTGTACAGTTTAAATAATTAAATAACGTAATAAACCAATCCGCGAAATATTGTATTGTATTGTATTGGTTAATTTATATAGCGCCGCTCACAGCAGTGGCCATTCAGCAGATCTGCCAGTGCAAGAACCCCTAGAGAAGGTTTTGAGGAGGGAGAATGCTGTAGGAAGAGACCCAGAAAGAACGGTAGCACGTAGAGAGGAGTGAAGGGCATTCCATAGTAAGTAAGTAAGTAAGTAAGTAAGTATATTCTTTATTAAACCAATTGCTTATCCACACTCTGGTCAGTCTGGTGTACATACGTCTTAAGTCTTAACAACAATCTGCTGTCAATATGAGAACAACATTCTAACAATAAACGTCTTGTGCTGTAAATTTTCTGCAAGAGGTACATAGGGAGGTCCCAATAGTGGCAACAGATCTAGTTTGGGCCATAGTGGTCCTAACTCATGGAACAAAAGAGTACGTCTAACCAAGGAGCGGAGAGGTCGATGAGAAACTGAAGAGAGAGAGAGAGAGAGAGGGGAGCGAATGTGATCCCTAAGATATTTAGGAGCTATGACCAATTTGGACTCAGGACTAGGACAAGAAGCATGCAGGAGTAAAATGTAATATGTTTATTGTACAGAACAGGTTTTAGATTAAAATCATGAAACAACAAGTACAATGCAACGGGAACCAAGAAAAGCTAATAGCTTATACTAAGCTTGACCACTCTTTCTTGAATATTGTTTGTAAACGTATTTGATAATTAATTAGGACTTAAATAATAGTAATAATAATAACAATAATAACAATAACAGCAGTAGATCATCACAATACCACCAATATCAATAATGACTTAGTAATAAAATTAATACACGTAGAAGATTGATAAGTAATGTGAGCATATTAAATGCAGGTACAGGTATATTGACCAAAAGCTACACATCAACATTAGAATATTTTAATAACAATATTTTTTATATTTTTTTCTTGAAAGTATAGAGGCTATATTCCCTGTTAATATCATCCATAAAGAGTTCCACAATCAAGTACTAAGAATTCTGAAGCTATTAAATTGACAAGTAGTGCAGGCATGGGGACAACATATTTACTTTACCCATTAAGTATTAAGCTAATGAATCTGATATAAAGTAATTTTTAAATATAGAAGGTAAGGTACTATTTCCAAACTTGAACATAAGTATTACAATAGACATGCAGGACATGTCATAAATTTTAAGAATACAGTTTATTGAATAAAGGGTTGGAGTGAGCCAAATAGGGTGAGTGGGAAATAAATTTGACATGCAGCTTTCAAAAGCTTCAGTATGTGACAAAATACATGTATTACATTTTACATGTATAACTTTTAATTTAGATGACACATAGTAAAATCACAGACATTATAATTCTCAGTGAGTTAGTGTTTTTAATTTTCTTTTTGCCTTCTGCTTCCCCACAGTGATTTTATCTGCTTCTTTCTTGCAGTAATTATTTAAAAATATGTTTGCCACATAGCTCAATGACATCTGTGCTAGAGACAGCATAGTTGTACCACACGTGCATTCTCCATCAACAGCACCAGACTTTTTTAACTGTTCAGTAACTAATAAAATCAAAACATTTTTTTGACTGCCTACAGTCAAGAACTTTGTCTCACATTCTTTGGACACAACAATTTTGAAAACCTTAAATGCTTGGGTCACAATCTCTAATAAAAAATCTTTGGGCCACTTCAACCCGCCACGATCGATTTCTGACAGATAACTATAATCACTTGAGCTAACATCAAACTTCAAAGTGTTGTCATAAACAAGCTCATATTTACATAATTCACATGCAATTTTCTGTCCAAGTTTGTATCCCACATATCCAGCAATAAAAATTAACGACTGGGACTCAGACTCTGTAATTTCAACATCATCACACACCATACAACTAGCCACCAGTTCCTGGACAATGTCATCTTTTACATCAATAGTATTTTCAACATTATCAGCTGCCTGCACAATGAAATCTTTTACTGTAATATCGCCACGTGAAGCAGATACAACGTGAAGAATACTAACTATTTTCAACTTTTTTTCAGACTCCTTTATTTCCTGAACAGACACGTGAAAATTTGCCCCTGATAACTGCCGATACTGACTAAAACGGAATTCCAAACAGTCTGTTTGGAATTTGCCAGTCAAAACATAATGCACTTTCATATCAACAAGCAGATAACTAATCAGCTCAACAAAAGTCCCAACTGTATGTTTCAAAGCAAACAAAGTTTCATTAGATAAACATCCCTGTCGTGATTTTTGCTTAAGACCCTCCCAAGCCACAAGCCAGCTGTGAACATCCCTTAAATACTGAACATTTTCATCAGCAATGCTTCTGATTGGGTCCAAATCATTGTCACGCTTACGACGTCCTTTGTCTGTTGACTTCACATTCAACACCTTCCACAAACGCAAAATTATATTAATAAATTTGGACGTGCCAGAGACATCAATCTGATTCTGAAATCCATAGTGATTTATAGCTGCCACTGTCTTTTCATCAAACACTTTTAGGACCAATTTCACATTTTGGCGCTCCACGTTGCTTGGGTACAAAGCTTTGTAAGACAGCCCTGGGGCCATACGAACTATGCTGTCTTTCTCGGCTTTGTACAATTCCCTCAGATGATATAATGATGCCCTACAGATAGTACCATTGTTAATATCTGGAAAAGTAAAGGTGCTTTCTGCATCACACTGACCCAACCAATTGTTTCGTACACATTTCAGCAGGTGGACACTGTCAAATAAGAAAAACAACTTGCGGTCCTTCGAACAAGGATGCTGCACATATGGCATAAGTGTACCTCCACACATTTCACTAAACATATTTCTATTTACACGATTGTTGTCTGAAATTATACAAAATACGAAATAGCCCACACTTTCAAGCATTTTTATAACTGGCAATGTACAATCTTTTAAGTAGGCCGCAGTGAGATTTTTCACTGGTACCATAGCAGCAACATCTTTGTTTGGTGAAAAAACTGATGAAATCATAAAAGTCTGCACTGTTGTTGCCTCTTCCAAAGGGCTGTTTGAGGCCTTACCTGTAATGCATCCGCCTTTATACGATGCCTTAGGCTCTACATAAATTTCATCAAGAAGCAAGATAACATGTTTCTCATGATCTTTCAAAATTCAGGTACAAAATGTTTCTCGCACACGACAGTCTTGTCACAGACTTCCAATCCTTCCCTAGGAATCATTCTCAGCCATTTCTTGTGAAGTTCTGGGTCACTAGGGAAACGAAAAACACTGACTTTCTCCTCTGCATGTTCTTTCGTTTTGTGGTAGTTTCCACGGCAGTTCGGGACACAGCATTTCTGCGGCATTCTTGAAGTCTGTAAGGAAATCATTCAAAATCGAATAATCCACAACACAACACATCAGTACTTATTTATTTGCACTGTTAAAACTTAAAAATCCCGTACATAACGTTTATAGGTAAGCTCATTGCAGTGTACATATGGTAATTTATATTGTTATGCGTCCCTTATTATGTAGGCCTATGCACATATAGTTTCATTGTTTGACAATCCAGCTTCTATTTAAGCAAGAATTATTTTTTCATCAATCCAACTTCTAGTTAAGCAAGAATTATTTTCATCAATCCAACTTCTACTTAAGCAAGAATTATTTTAATTGATCCAACTTCTAGGGCCTATTTAAGCAAGAATTAAAATGGGCGAATAATTTGGGACGGTAAAACGATAGATTACCGTAAATATTGCAACATGAGATTACCGTACATATCGCTTCATATACCGCTCAGATACACATTCGTATATTCGTCTAATCTATAATACACTGACAAATTATTTAGCCATTGCAACTGCGGTAACTCATGCAGCCGGCCGAGGAGTTTAGGTTGTATAGGGGGTCAACTTTAATAGGCCCTACTCATTCTTGTAGTCCGTAACCCAGGGCTTTTTAGTGTTCAGTACTGCAGTTCTACACAAAAAGGGCAGTTCTAAATGAATCTGTGCAGCTGTAAAAGCATTTTTGTGCAGTAAAAAAATAGTTTAAAACGTTCCCTGTCGTCCGATTTGGACAATTTAGCATGGGTTTAAAAAAGACCATTTCCGATTTTGTTAACCTTCCGATTTATAACTTTTACGTTTTCGTTGTTGTAATACATACCTCAGTATCTTCCGGCGAATCAAATCCAAACAAGTAATAGGGTAAATGCGAGATTTAACGATGATTTGAAGTCAAAACCAACAAATACTCGATTCGAAAAAACCTCGCAATGCAAATGGCGACGCTTCGGCCGGCACTCGTGACGTCACAGGCTGCTCCGAATGGCTTGTGTACGGCCTGTTAAATCCAGAGGGCCATGGCCAGCCTGCCAGTAAATGGCTGACCAATTCTTTGACTGACTCTGACTGATTCCTTGACGGACTGAATGACTGCTTGCCTGATTTGGTCGCCTGACTGCCTGCCTGATTCATTGATATCAGCAAAAAAGCAAGAACTAGATCAATGCAGAGATTGACACAAATAATTATCCATCGACATAAACAATTATTTTACAAACACTTTGACATTTAATGGGCACATTGAAATCCTCTCTACCTCACTTCTCTGCCCTCACTTCCCAGGACACAATTAATGACTCCAATTTTCACCAAATTGTTTGAAAAACAAAATGGCTAATGTCCCACCACTGCTTGGCGTGGAAGCAAAGGCCGTCCCTAAAACTCTCAAGGGAGTGATAATTTTAGGAGCCGTTTATCGGAGTGTGTACACGCTGAATTCCGGAGTCAGGCAATCAGTCAGATGGACAATAAATCGGCCGTGATGTCCAGTTGGTTTGTCCAATGTTTGGAATGACAATAAACCAATAACCAGATTATCAGCATGGAAAGCAGACTAGGCTGTGTTCAGCCGAGGACCGCAAAAGAATTAATCTGTTGATCACACATGAACCTGTCCAGTCAGGAAACAGCTGCGGGGCTTATATAATATGACTGCATACAACAGTGCTGTTTTTCCCTTGCTGAAGATATTTTTACCCTAGAGCCTGTGCATCTGTTCGTGGCTTCGTGCTATAAGCTGTTTTAAATGAAACAGTGAAACTGAAACTGAAAGTGCATCATATCCCACACCTTCAGCAGCACCAGCCATTACACCAGCAGGCTGTGATTTGTTTCTAAATCCATAGGATCAGTGATAAGATAGATGCAGAAAACAAATGCATAGTGCCATAGTCAGCTAAAAGTAGCCAGTTATCAAAGAGTAAGAGACAACAGCATAAACCAGCTGAAACCGTAGCTATGACAATAAATACAATAACAATACAATAAATGACAATAAATACTTTTGTTTTGTGGCTTTTGTAGAGTAAGAGGAGTCCCGGTTTCAGGACACACCACAGCTTCGTCCAGCTCTTCAGAGATCCGCGAACTTTCAGCCAATCAGCAATAATGGTGACAGATGTGTCTTTGAGAGCGCTGAGCAACTCCTTGGCCGCTCTCTTCTTCTCGTGACGATAGTGTTTCTTCTGGACCTGAAATCCAGTCAAACATATGTACTAGAAGCAGCTATTCCAACACAATGACTATCCTCTGTAGGTTATTGCTGCACTTCCTGCACTTCTCTACTGGGTTTCAACTGGATTGACCTAGTTTGGCAAGAATACCAAGCTCAATGGAAAGAGGCAATTGACTAATAAACACACTGTGACATTGATGCCATAGCAGTTTCTAGATCATATTAGATTTGACTCATACACAACACCATATCAATATCTAGCTTCTGAACTGCTTGAGCTCTTATGAAAACCAGCACTAGTACTAAAAACTGATCAGTGAATAAACTCATTGGAATATATTCTCTAAACTTCTGCATTGACTGACTGCCTGATTCATTGATATCAGCAAAAATTCAAATAATATACAAGAAATGGCACTCAAACTCAACCTGCTTTGTTTCAAATTATTTGAGAAGGTTCACAGCATGCCAATGACTGCAAAGAAATACTCATTACTCAGCATCAATACAATACAATAAAATACAATACAACTACCTCCTTATAACAACTCACATAAAATTATGCACACTGAGCCAGGCTACACCCAAAAGCAGAGCAGATGTCTGCTCAAATTACCAACAACATTACCACTATAACACCAGCATTATTCAAGTTTATAAGTAAGTAAGTAAGTATATCCTTTATTCAATCAACTGCTAACCGCACTTTGGTGTACATGAAAGGTTGAAGAAATCGTGAATGAATCATCATTATTAAAATAAATATATGCACAAGTAGATCTATATCAGATATGCGCTCACTTTCAGAGACTCGCGTTTGGCTAGCTTGGACAGTTCCTTGCTCGCAAGATGTGTACTCGTCGATCGCTGAACATCCGGCTAGATATGAACAAATAAAATCACAGATTAAGAGGACTGTCACTTTGGTTTAATTATTTATGAGCCCATTGTACTATCACAGCAGTCAATGAAAGACCATCATGCAAACGACAGTAACAACAATAGCCATAAGCTATTAGCCAATTAGATCCAGTATTATAACTAAACACACAAATCTAACCAAATACATAGTTCACAATCTAATCAACTGATCCTAACTAAATTAACTAATCTAATAGATCTAATAAAATTCAATTCAATCCAATAAAAATTAATTTAGCTCTGCTTCATTCAATCCAATTTAACCCACATCTAAAAAACGTCTTCATTAACCCCAAGGCCTGTTTAAAAATACTGCCAATCAATGCATGCAGTTTACATCTTTGCAATTCGTAATTTTAAAGATTTAAATACCAGTCCCAGTTTGGCCTTAGCATCGCTGGACGTGGACAAGGACAACCGGCCTCCATCACTTGATAAGATCGATGTTTCATCGTCCAAACTGACCGAATGACCACCGGCATCTAACAGATGAACACCGAAAATTACTTAAGAAACTGCCAAAAAAACTGGACCAGCAATCACAAAGAAATGGACGTCAAGTGCACATGGCAGCCTCTCGAGACACTCTCGCTGATCAGTGGAAAAGGTCACTAGGAATTCATAAGTACTGGATTGGTGTTCAAGATAAGTGAACTAATGAGCTAAATAAAAACATCAGTCACTTGACACACATTGTTAATGGTTGTAATGAGTGGAGCTGATTAGATAGTTGCAGTAAAACTTCATCACCGTTTTCTCTCTCACTAATAGGGCTGTCAACGAGCCCCCGAGTGGAGCTGATTAGAGAGTTAAATCAGGCAAAACGTCCGAATCAGCACCATTATTTTAAGTAAATTTTAAAACTTAAATACAGACTTTCTGTGTTAAAACGCTGTGGATTTGAGAAGCCAGCTACAGTGTGTTGTTTGAGACGATCTAGGCTCTAGAAAGGCCAACCAATGAGACACACGCCACAGGTCTTTCTATGTAATTAATTAAATCAAATTTTGTAACTTCGTTACACTGTGACTCAACTGCTTTCCTCAAATGTTTTACAAATTTGAAAATGAGCTCACAAGATTCTAAAATTTTTACTCACTAAACATTCTATGCTTTCAAGGCAATGAGAAGCATTTGTTTGTGTGAGAGAGGATCTGCTCTAGAAAGCCAACCAGTGATCTGGTCAACGGCTGTTACTGAAACAAATTTAGTATCACAAAATTTCTTTTCAACTGGACTAAACAGTGGACCTTCTTCCCCTTGGAACAATCTTCCTTTAAATATACATTGTGTTTCAATTAATTCCGCTCAATGTACATCTTCTGTCTTCTGTGCTTTAGATCAGGTAGTTGCTTGAGGGGCACTATATACATGTTTGTTACATTACATCACAAAGCTCTATCTTTTTATGACTTTGTTTTGTGGATCATGGTTAGATTACTTCTGACCCTTTACAAACCCTCTCCCCAATCTCCCTCTTCACCCTCAGTATACATGTACTTGATTGACAAGATGAATCAAATTGAATTGCATTAAAGACAGAAATAATATCATGACCATGAGGTGCCTCTGAATGGTCCTTAACGCTTTAACACTTTTATTTGTGCTAAAAGTGACTGGGAAACCAATGCAGTTTGTCGTTAAAGTTATAAAAGGCATCATATTAGGTGTCCTCATGCTTGCATCCATACAAGCCCATGGAGAACAGAAAAGTAGAAGAGAAGTATAGGGTGTTGTAATTGCATTTGACAGAAATGTTTGAAACAATGCTCACTTGAAGTGGGTAACAATACTGATGGTGAAAGTGACGGCTGAACGGTTGCTGCTGTCGTCCCTGGAGAGCTGTTGCTGACAGTCGTCTGTGCCATTCGATTCTGTTTTGTCGGCAGAATTTTATGATGTAACAGTCTGAGAGATTTTGTGTCCTTGTCTGCATATATGACAATGGAAACATTTCACACATTCAGAACACTGAACATTTGGAAAAGTTGAAACTGTATACAGTTTAGAAAATCTGGTTTAGAAGATCTGGTTTAGGAAATCTGTGCTTATCAGGTAACACTGAGGACTTTCATCATTGTGTGAGAGAACGGAGTGGCGTGGTCGGCAAAGGCAAGGTTTTTGTTGATGAAGCTCGAGGAATGGTATGACTTGATTCAAGATAGAGTAGAGCAAAGATTCTGAATATAGAGGAAAAGTGTATAATGAGAATATTGTGACCTATGGCAGCAGACATGACCAACAGACACCTGTAGCCAGGAGTCTTGTTGAAGGCCTATCTGCAAGACAAGTTTACTGTACAGTCAGATGAGGACAGTTACAATGGAGCAATGCTTGGTGTAGGCTGACTGGTTCAGGTTTAAGAAGCTGTTAGAGTAAGATAGCTGTGAGGTGAGAGAGGACAATTTGTTCAGATAGTTTAGATGGGAGAGATTTGAAACTAGGCTGAGGCAGTTAGAGGATTTCCTTGTCTGTGGACGGGTTTTGAGAAGTGGTGTAACAACACAGCTTTTGAAGAGCACAGGATATGTAAGCTGATAATGTAGGAGTTTGATGGATCTTGTGGATCACTAGTTTATATGTAGGTAGTTTAACAGTGACATAGTATTCAAAGGTGTGATAAGTGTATTTGGGTCAGGAAAGTACGGAGGACACCATACCGTCATCAAGATTTTTTAAAAATACGAAAATGAACATAAAGATTAAAGTGAATACGAAACTTAAACAGATCAAAAACTCATAATATTATCATTGTTGCAATCATTAATACAGTCGTTAGCATTAATAAGAGCATTATAGAATCCACAAGTATCACGTCAAGTTTTTTAAACAGTGTCAACGCTCTGCAACTCATAAGAAATGGTCCCCACTGTCAGATTTCTTTTACCACTTCTACACTTCAGCCAAGAACTGAACCAAGTCAGAAACACAGGTGAGGGTCCTCATTGATACTGGTCACACCGCACCTGTGATTACCTCACCTGACCACTGACACAATGCAACAAAAGCCATTAATTACCTTTCAAGGGAATGCCTCGTTCAACAAGCAACTCGTCTGACAGCGTAACGCTGCGAGCGCGTCCCAACAAATCATATTTGGTTGAAGCAGGATGCGATTGGTTGCCTTGGAAACCGCAGCAGTTGCTTCCTAGCGAGAATGTTGGACGCAGAGCAATATGTTGACGAGAACTGACCAACTCCGATTCTGCAGGAAGAGTCGACAATGAAGCCTTGTCGCTGATTGCTAAAGCCAATTAAAAACAAGAGTCACTCTTTTTCATCAGATGCACAAATGCACGCACACAAAGTAATCAATGAACATTGCAAAACATGCTAAAGTCATGTCCTTCCCTCATGCCCTCCATTGCAACCTTATCTTTGCCTTTCTACCTTCCTTCCTTCCTTCCTTCCAGACCCTTATCCAGCCACCTGTCCACCTGTCCTTTGGATGGGTGGAAATGATTTTCGACGGGCATAAATTGTAAACTTGTGTTAAATGTGATATAATGTATTTAATCCATTCCTCCCCTCATCTGAAGTTAACAGATTGTTGTTGTTTGTACCAAATGTTGTATGTAAACAAAACTGTTACAAAATGTGATAAAAACCCATAGGTCATTCAGTGTAGGGCAGGGGCATTGCCGTCAGACCCGTACAGTCGCGGCTTAGGTCGTTTGCGAATTCGTACTCATGGTGTCGGGGGTCATGACTTCAAAGTACAACATGCTTTTAGAATTTAGACGCCCTACTCTTCATTTCTGGCTAAGGGTCTGCTTCCTTCCTTCCTTACTTCCTTCCTTCCTTCCTTTACTTTGGAAATAACAGGGTCAATAACCGGCAACAACTGGCAATAACCGGTTATTGCCACTGTCCTGGCAAAAATAGGTTGTTGCCCGGCATTAACCCAACCCTGTTTTAGACGCCCTACATCTGGCTAAGGGCCTGCTTCCTTCCTTCCTTCCTTCCCTCCTCCCTCCCTCCCTCCCTCCTTCCTTCCTCCTCCCTTACTTCCGGTCAGCCCACTTGCCTGCCTGCCTGCCTTATTTCTTTGAATGCCTATTCTGCATGTATCTTCACTGCACAGAAAAGGAAGAGGAAGAGCCACAGAAATAAAAACTAAATCCAGCTGTTGCTTGCCCCACATATTAACCATCCGGGTTAAAGTGCAATTAGCCAAGCCTCTTTATGGAAACAAATTAGTATATATATATATATATATATATATATATATATATATATATATATATATATATATATATATTTCACGTTCATGTATAATTATTTTATGTTAGTTAAGCATTTACTGTTTCAGTTCTTTTTACATCACTCAGATGGCCGTGATGCATCTTTCCAACCTAATGATCTCAGGTGGCCCTGGCTAGCGGGACCTTCGGCCCCTTTTGGGTCTCCTGGGTAAACCAACAATAATTGGATAAACATGATGTAATTGTGACCTGTATTAAGTTGGTTACCGAATAAAAAATGTTATGTTATATATTATATATATATTTATATATATATATATATATATATATCTCTTTAATGCCCTTCGGCAGGTTTCAACCATATCCATTTTTAATTATGTATATATATATATATGCATGCATGTACCATATCCATTGGTGCATGTATTTATATATGTGTGTATGTATGTATATGTATATATGTATATCATAATTAATTAGCAACTTCTATAGTGCTAGCATCTAATCATCAACCAATGGTGTATTGTATTGTGTGTATATATGTAAAATGCAGGTACCATATCTCTAGGTGTATGAATGTACAGGGCATGGTTGGGATATTTGGATATTTCTGCAGCACCTTTAGAAACGTCTTATATCCACGCTTTGCTGTCCGGTTGAAAAGGAGACAGAAACCAAACACAATTTAGCCATTTTTTACCTAGTCATAACACTAGAACTATTGCAGCACCGATATTGCACATACCATGATGAAAATATTTTCAATAAAAATTAATGTTCTG
Organism: Aporrectodea caliginosa; assembly: GCA_020284085.1. Taxonomy (NCBI): domain Eukaryota; kingdom Metazoa; phylum Annelida; class Clitellata; order Crassiclitellata; family Lumbricidae; genus Aporrectodea; species Aporrectodea caliginosa. The sequence goes on from JACEVL010000160.1 coordinate 341,198, forward strand.
TCCCTTTGGTATAAAAGTCTTTCCAACAACATCACAAAATTACCCATCCTTAATCACTTAAAGAAAAAATTCAATACTGCTTGATTTCTATGTATTAAGTTGTTAACATTGCAGAGATCCTTAATTCATCTCAGTTGTGTATCATGTACTCCTAAGCACCATTTGGTGCCTCCACGACTCCATACTATATACTATCCAGTGGTCCTGCTACATCTTTTCGCTACCTCAAAACTTGCCCTTTTTATTCTCTAGGACTTTCGCACTGGGAACGCCTCTGATTGGTGTTCACTTTGAGAGGTGCTTTATAAATTTTTAAATACAATACAATACAATACAATACAATACTATGCACATAAAATATTAAATGTGCTGCTGTTACAACCAAAATATTATCAGGATACCAATCCAGCTTTATCAGGTTCCTTTGGGATTGACCACTGACCATTCCCCCACCTTTTGGGTTGACCATTCAACATCTGCATTAATCACCCTGAATTTTGAATTTTTGCTCACTGCTGTTATTGCGATACAATGACACTGATATTCTGTTAATTAATGGCTAAAAATGCTAGCACTATTTCCAAAATCAGTTACTTTCTGAATTCAGAACACAGGTCCAAATCAACCCAACACAGGAGCCATGAACTCAACAAGCGAATCTGTTTGAGGCAAAGGCAATATAGAAAGTTTGTGAATTTAATTAAAATAAAGCATGTTTGCCAACTTGCTATCATCATTTAAATCACCAGTCAAGTGGGGTACAGGATAAGGTAGTGGTTAGCATGCTGGACTGTCAATCGAGAGGTCGGGGTTCAAATCTCCACCAGGGCAGAAAATTGGTTCGAGATTTCTGCGACTTCACTTTCTTAGCCTCAGCATATGAGGGCAAGTGGCCAGTCCTCTCCCTCGCCGTCTCATCTCACAGCAGCATTTAAAACCTCTAAGCTTACGATGGCTGTTAATAATTAAAACATGCAACAATAATGGAAAGTGATTAACTGATTGACTACTGACTGACTTACATACTTACTCTCATAAACTGACTTACATACTTACTCATAAACTGACTGATTGACTTACATACTTACTCATAAACTGACTTACATACTTGAACTGACTGATTGATACTTACTCATAAACTGACTGATTGACTGACTGATGATTGACTTACATACTTACTCATAAACTGACTTACATACTTACTCATAAACTGACTGATTGACTTACATACTTACTCATAAACTGACTGATTGACTTACTTACTCATAAACTGACTGATTGACTTACAAACTTACTCATAAACTGACTGATTGACTGACTGATTTGACTTACAAACTTACTGATTGACTTACTTACAAACTTACTGATGACTTACATACTTACTCATAAACTGACTGACTGACTGACTTGACTGACTTACATACTTACTCATTGATAAACTGATTGATTGACTTACAAACTTACTCATAAACTGATTGATTGATTGAGACTGATTGACTAATTGATTGATTGCTGACTGATGGTAAGAAATGAGACCAATGTTCTGTTTCAAGCATAACACACAAAAGTATTTACATCTTCTAAACTGATTTATGTATTTTAAAAAGAAACAACAGACTGTGACTCATAATGTAGTTCAGGCAGTTAAAGCTAAAAAATCTAACCTTTTCTCTTAAACATTTAGAATGATCTAATCCCATCAATCATTCTACACAACATGCATGGCTTCCAAGCTTCCAAATGTCTAGCGTTTGAGCCAGCCAAGCGCAAAAGCCGACCTGTCAACGAAATTCTGATAGGATAACTGAGGCCACGCACACAGCTTCAGCCCAGTGTCCAATGCAATAATACATAAATAAGGCACGTCCGGTTATTAATAGTGGCTGCAAAAATGCCCTCCTTACATCAATCTATGACACAGGCGTCAGATGACATCACTGATTTCACAGAGAGCCGAGACAGCGGATGATGTGGGAGGAGGAAGTGCTCTGGTGCCATGACTGACAGTCAGTCAGCTGGACAGGAGAATACGCCATGGACGGCCGATGATCAACAAAAACACAGCCGCTCCTACCAGATGGTTGCCTCTGCAGCAGCAGCAGCAGCAGCAGCAGCAGAACCTCTGCAATCGGAAAGTAAATACAGTACCAGATGCAGCCAACATATGGCATCCACCACAGTTGAAAAGTGACATCTGCACTGAGTACTATAAAGGGTTCGAGAAAACAATGGATAAGACCTATTGTTTTCATTAGCACGAGGTCTAGTTTCATGCTCTGATCGAACAAGAAGAAGAAGTGCAGTCCCTTGAGCTAATATTCTCAAGAGGAAACAGTTGGTATCAAGTGTTAGTCATTTCAGTTATTTTACTTAGCCTTGGCATATGAGAGCAGGTGGCCAGCACTCTCCTTGCTGTCTGATCTTCCCTATGACAGTGTACTGTTAGTGCACTGATTATAGTAGGGCCAAAATTTCAGAAAAACTTTCTTCCCTGTCAGGGACAATAATGATGGGAACACACTGGGTAAGGTAAAGCTATGGTCAGTTATTGGGTCAATATGTATGCATGTATGTATGTATGTATGTATCAATGTATGTATGTATGTAGTATGTATGTATGTATGTATGTATGTATGTATGTATGTATGTATGTATGTATGTATGTATGTATGTATGTATGTATGTATGTATGCATGCATGCATGTATGTATGTATGTATGATGTATGCATGTATGCATGCATGTATGTATGTATATATGTATGTATGTATGTATGTATGTATGTAATGTATGTATGTATGTATGTATGTATGTATGTATCCATGTATGTATGCATGTATGCTATGCATGCTGTATGTATATATGTATGCATTTATATGCATGTACGTAAGCACGTATTTATGTGTTAGGGTTATGATAACAGCTGGTTAGTGTTAAGGCTAACCGCCGTATAACAAATGAACAGATTCCCATTCCATCTGGTATGTATGTGTTTCATCAATCCTACTCCATCCTTGCTGATAGAAAAGGGTCGAGTTCTAGTGGGACACCTGGATCTGTCAATACCGACCAGATTCAGCAAAGCTCCAACCAACCGGGATTAATTTTCAATGCAAACAAAGCTCTGGCTGGGCCACATGGAGAGAATGAAGCCTAGTATACAATGAGCAAATCAGTTGGTTTGGACCAGCACAGCAAGATGGAAGCAACATAGGAAACCCAGCACTATATGGCTGCATTAGTGCTCAGGCATAAAGAACAGCACTTACATCAGTATTTGTCAATAATGTAGACTGCATTAGGAAACAAAAGAGGTAAGTAAATGCAACAGTAAATGGCAGAAATTTCACTTTGCCACATAATAGATATATTAGAGAGACCAGTTTGTCCACGGACACTTAATCAAATCAAACGGCTATAAATCTTATTTGATAGAACAGTTCAGAGCCACATGAAACTCCAGAAATGTCAGGCCAAGTGTGTCAGTGAGATGCTGTGGTAGGACATGTTTAGTTTCATGAATTTGCAAGTGCACTTGTCAGATCAGATCATCAGACTGAGATGCATATAAAGGCTACTTACTTACTTACTTACTTATTTATTTACTGATAAGATGGTGAAAGATGGATACTGGGCTTACTGGCATATGACAGCTTAAAGCGAGCGCCTCTGATTGGTGTTCACTGTGAGAGGCGCTTTATAAATTTATAAAATACAATACAATACAATAAAGAGTTCAATTTTACATTTTGCATACAATGTTCACAAGATTTGGAGCAGCAACTACTGAACAGCAGGTGCAGAATTACAGAGAAGAGACTGAAGGATGAGAGAGGTAAAGATTAGACATTTATAACTGACTATGCATGACAAGCATGGACTAAGTTGAAAAATATGCAATAAAAGCACTCAGAAGGCAATGCAACAGAGTTTTCTGCATAATTTTCACAGAGACACTAAGATTATCCCTCAAAAGATTTCATACTAAACTTCAACCACATAACTAATTTTGCATTAACAAGTGTGGCGCCACACACCAAAACCAGTATTAAGGTGATTTTGCAACATATTGAGTTTGATATGTCATTTCAAAGATCTTGCATCAGGCTTCAAAATGACACAAAAATTATTGCTCTAGCTTTATTGTAACTCAAGATATAAGGCAAAAAGTGATCCAATTTAATTAATTAATTAACTTAATTAAAACACAACAATATGTGTATTAAAAGCATTAAAAATAGCCTTAAAACTCGTTTTTAACAAAAATATACGAAATGACTATTTTCCACATATTTTGATATTAGATTCTGCCAAAAAAAACGAAAAACACAAAAAATAGTTTCTGGCCTATTACTCTATTGTGTGGTTTCCGACATAATACCGATTTTGGTCTGGACTGCCACAAATCTGTTTAACTTACACAGGTCTGAGAGCTAAGTTATATTAAAATTAACTAGTGATTTTTTTAAAGTGTTCACAGACAGAGTCACAGAGGACATACTGAAACAGTTTTCGTGTGCTCACCAATTGTGATTAAAACAAGCACTTTTCACCAAATTAGTCAGCTCTTCTACCAAATCCAATGCAATATGAAGTCTATTTCAAATTTCTCAGAGTCTAACTGAGTTTTCTTCTGAACAGTGTCAGTTGGTAACACAATATGTTGAGAACAAGTAGATCTGATTGGTTGGATGGCTGTGAGCAGCTGGCTTATACAAAACAGCTGAAAAGTTGTAGCAACGCCAAAATGCTGTTTGCTTTTCTGTGTTACTGCAAGAGTTGCTTTGGCATCAAGTGACATTGGAACCTCATCCATATAAAAAATGACATCATCTCTTCAGCTAAGTTCAGTCCAATCTTTCCCCACAACTGTGGAAACTCATCAACGTTTCCTTCTTATCTTCTGGAAGTTTCCATTGCATACACTGACAATTAATTCATTGCCCCACATAATGTATAAAAGGACTAAGTAGTAGTGAATCTGTGACTATCATATTGTGTGCCTGAATTTTAGCCTGAGCTGCATCATTGCAGTTATAGGTAAAGTTCAATGGTCTTCTGTCTAGGATAAAATCCAGTACTTCAGCAGCCATTTAGTAGACTTAGCTCTTCACATCCTTCTCTACAGATGATGTCCATTCGTCTCTCTTGACTCAAAGACTTCTCATCAACCAAAAGCTCCAGACTGAAATTCGTAACAAGTAGATTTTCTTCCATAGATCATGAAATGGAACATCTTATCAATACCAAAACCCCTTTCAGCAAGCAGCAACATGGCTTTTAAATAAGCATTTAAGTATGCATACATCTTAGTAAAGCTTTGTATAGGTTGTACTGCTAATGTGTGACTCTCCATTGCATAAAATGATGTTGCATAAATTTATCTATGTAGCAGTATTTGAGTTCTTTGAAAGCACGGCTCTTCTGTTAATCTGTTGTCTTCAGTTTCAAATCAGACTAAGTAAAGAGATATCCAAGTCCACCCAAAAACAGATATGCAGAAGTCAGTCATCAATTTTTTTAAAACTTTTATACCACTGCATTCTAACATTATTTAATGTTAAAAATCATACATATCGGTGGAATAACTATTCTGTAACATTTGTTCTTCTTGATACTAATGAGCATCTGGGTTCAAGATGTTAATTTTCTGAGGCCACTGTCATGTAGAACTAAGTAAATGAGAAACTAACACTGCAAACCTAGAAGTATCGTTTTGCCAATAAACTTTAATATGTTGTGTGATCTAATTGCCTCTGGCCTGTACAATATTATTTGTCTGTATAATTAAATCAATCAGAGTTCGCAAGGAGGCACATTGTTTCCATCAATATGCTTGCACGCCTTTTTACATATCTTTACATTTGAAGATATTGTGCTTACATTCTTCGAATTACCCTCACATCCCCACCCCATCCCTGCCCGTTTTCAACTCATTCCCCGCCCCATCCCCACAGGACTACATCACATGCCCCGCAAAGAGTTTGCACCAATTAAAATGAAACAATATTAGCTTACAAAGCCATTTGTATTGCTGATCAAATTACTAAAACACATTGTAAATAAAACAGACTATCTTATCGAAAGTTTGCAATATAGTCTATACAGTTAATAGACCAGTGCTTCCCAATCTTTTATGGCTACGGAACCCGTTTCATATGAAAATTCTTCAACAAACCCCCAAACATTTTAGTCAGCTCTGTCTGCCAAGCCTCAGATACTTGTAAATGAGTAAAAGCATAAGTTGAGAGGCAGTAGTGTAGTCAAATCAAATCAAAATCATTTATTTGGTGACCAACAAACAACAGTAGTACACAATCAATGGGAAAGTAGAGTCACACAGGGGACCCTGAAAGGGTCTTACGGCCCCGCTAAGTAGGGCCCCTAAGGTTGCAGTACAGCCTCATGAGGAAAGCCAATGTATTTAACTGGTCTGAAACTAAGCGTATTAAACAACAAAACGATAAATCTTAACTAATGACTCAGCAACACACATATTAGGTCAACAGTCAATTTGTGTGAATATCTATGACACAATTAACTTAGGCTCACATTTAAACTCATTTTAAACATGTTAATTTCAAACATTTTAAACATGTGGATGGGGTGGATAAGTAACTGCTGTTGTATCAAAAAGGTTCTTGGGAGCCCTGGGTCAGTCATTTCCAATTAAAAAGTGATGCAGCGCTCTTTTGAAGAGGCATAAATTAGGGAGTTCCCTAATAGACTGTGGAATCTCATTCCAAGTTGATGCCCCTATATATCTGACAGAGAATAGTCGGGTATTTGTGTGGGCAAAAGGTTTGTGGTACAGATTAGAAGTTCTAGTCATGTGGGAGTGGATGTCCGAAGTGTGACGAAAAAACTTATTAAATACTGGAGGTAGGAGGCCACGATCATATCGGAACATAAACTGCCCTATCTGGGCACTTCTTATCTGGTCGATTTGCAGGAAATTAAGCTCTTGGAATTTATTTTTGGTGTGGGCCCCATAAGGGATTCGAGCCACATATCGAACTGCTCGTTTTTGTAAGATAACTAATCTTGCAAGACTGGTTTTATAGGTTGAAGCCCAAACTATATTGCAATATGTTAAGTAGGGGTAGATGAGGGTGTAATATAGTGTTTTACGGATTTCGGGCGGTACTAGTTGCGAAGTGCGAGATAGTATACCAATATTTTTGGATATTTTGATAGATATATTTTTTATGTGTTCTTTCCAGGAAAGGTGCTGATCTATGTACACCCCTAGAAACTTAGTCGTTACTACTTGGGTGATTGGGGTACCCTCTATACATATCCTTAAATGTTCAGGAGGACTGCCTTTCCTGTGGGATTTAAAGAGTATATAGTTAGTTTTTTCAAGGTTAAGAGTTAATTTATTAGCATGGAACCACTCAGTTATGAATTTTAACTCTGTGTTTACAGTAGAGTACAGGGAGTCTAGAGAAGTATGGGAATAAAATACATTAGAATCATCAGCAAATAGTATAAAGAACATGAGGGAGGAAGCATTTGGTAAATCATTAATATAAATTAGGAATAATAGGGGACCTAGAATAGATCCCTGCGGAACTCCAAAGTTAATGTTCCGTAAGTCCGAGAGAGAACCATTACAACTAACTAGCTGGGACCTGTTCATAAAATAACTGATAAACCATTCAAGCTGTATACCTCGGATCCCATAATTAGTTAGTTTTTTTATTAGGATAGCATGATTTACAGTATCGAATGCCTTGGCAAGATCGAAGAATAGTCCAATGGAGTATTCGTTATTTTCAATAGCATTTGAAATTTTATCCTGCATACTTAGTAGAGGCATATATGGAGAGTGACCAGGTTGGAACCCATGCTGTGAAGGAAAGAGAATCTCTGTTTTCGTAATATAACTACTAAGGCGTTCATACATTGCTTTTTCAAAGAATTTACAGAAGTACGGTAGCACCGAGATTGGTCTATAATTAGAAACTTCGTCCCTAGCCCCCTTTTTAAATACTGGAACGACCTTGGCGATTTTTAGGGCTTCTGGAAAGACCCCAGAGTTAAATGAACAATTTATTAATTCTGCTAACGGGTAAGCTATACTGGGTAAGGTGGATGCAGCAATAATAGGGTCAATGTCATCAACTCCTTTGGCATGGGAATTACGGATGATTTGGCCAAGGCGTATTATTTCTTCAGGAGAGGTATCACTAAGTCCGAAGGAGTCTTGATGAGCTGCAGGCATATATTTCTCAAATGAGCATGATGTAAGTGGGATTTTTTTCTCCAGAGATTGGGCAATACCCGTAAAGTAACTATTAAACTTATTAGCAATTTCTCGTGGATCAGTTATCTTATTTTCATTGATTTTTAGAGATGTAATATTGGTATCGTGGTTATCACTTGTTCCAATTAGCTCTCGTAGAAGGCTCCAGGTTTTCTTCAAATTATTACTATATTTACAAAATTCGGCTGCATAATAATGTTTTTCTGCTTGTAAACGGACTGTTTTAAATTTGTTCCTATAGGTAACAAAGTTCTTTTTATTTCTTTCGTTTGGGCTCCTAATGTATTTCAAGTATAGTGAGGATTTCTTTTTGCAGGACTTAAGTAAACCCTGTGTCATCCATGGCTTCTTTGGGAAGGAATTGCCCCTGTAGTTTACAGTGGTAAGTGGGAAGGATTGGTCATAGCATTCTTTATATTTGGATATAAACAAATCATAAGCCTCATTTACATCATGATTAGCACATGCTTCGGACACTGAAAACCAATTAATACCAGCAATAGATTCAGAAAAGGCTGCACTCCTTTCCACTGAGATATTTCTACGCTTTGCATTTAGGAGTTTATTATTTAGTATTGGCCCATTCTCAAACCAAGCAAGGATGGGCAGGTGGTCAGAAATATCTGCAGCCACAATTGAGGATCTAATAACTTTAGGCCAAAGGCCAAACAGTTGTATAGATGTTGTCTATTAGTGTAGAAGTAAGGGGGGTTATTCTAGTAGGTCTAGTTATTAATGGTAGGAGATGGTGAGCGGTCATACAACTATAGAAATCTGCAGTAGCCCTATGCTCAGTAATCTTAAGAAGGTCAATATTAAAGTCACCTATTAGTGTTAGTTCTTTTGATTTCTTAGAGAGTTCAGTGATAAGGCAGTCAATTTCACTTATGAACTTGTCCATATTTTGTCCGGGTGGTCTGTAAATAACCCCCATTGTAGTAGTACCTATTTTCTGGGGAATACGCACGAATAATCCTTCAAAAGAAGTAAATGGGGTGGAATTCTTTCCTTCATTATCAAGTAGCTCATATGAAATTCCCTCTTTAATTAGAAACCCCACCCCACCTCCCTTGGATGTCCCTCTCGATCTATGAATAAAATTATATCCAGGTATATTTACCAGGTCCATTTGATTATCTTCCAGCCAAGTTTCACTAAGCGCCAAGATAGTTACAGGTAAGAAGTGCAATAGATCCTTAATTTCAGATAGCTTAGGCAAAAGGCTGCGGCAGTTGATGTGTAGTATTGACAATAATGGGGAAGAAGGTGTAAATTCAGAGCTTAGGGAATTTGGGGTGGAGTAACTACTATCATAAGCTAGATCATTGAAATAGTTACAGTCAGGATCTAGGTCAAGGCAGTTCAGTAGGGGACGATTTTCAGTTTCGTCAATCACAAGGTTAAGGCTTTGCGCCTTGGGGATGTTTTTAGGCTGTGAGCTATGCCGGTCATCTTGGATCACCCCATCCACAAGCATCTCATCATCTTCAATGAAGTTAAATGGGAATATCATATTTAAACAATCAGCACATGAGCATACATCAGTTACACATGTAGAACATAAATGTGTCCTAATTTGCCTTAAAGGCCTAATTGACTCTGTTTGGTCAACATTAAAGTTCGTGTGTGAGTCGTAGTCCATCGGTCTGCCATCAGGCAGGTCTATTTTAGACTGATATAAACTGGCGACTTATGCAAAACATTCACAGCAGTTTCTAGTTCATTATTCAATTAATCTGGAGAAGATTATGGTTATCTTAACTAAGTGTAACTATAAAACAAAAGAACGAAAGTACATAGCCCCAGGCTTGGGGTAGGCATCTATGACTACGATTGCACATCAACCAATGCAGTTAGGTTCACGAAATGAATTAGTACACACAAAAAACAGTGAACTTACATCACCCCAGGCTTGGGGTAGGCATCTATGACTACGATTGCACATCAACCAGTGCAGTTAGGTTCACGAAATGAATTAGTACACAAAAAACTGAACTTACATCGCCCCAGGCTTGGGGTAGGCATCTATGACTACGATTGCACATCAACCAGTGCAGTTAGGTTCACGAAATGAGTTAATACACAAAAACCATGAACTTAAAGAGGGGATATAGGGTAGACTGGTTGGTTAAAATCTACACATACTGTAGGCCGTCAAAATCAAATCAGAAATAAATTACACAGGTCCGTTCAAGACCCTGGTAAATCAAGTCAGAATCAAATCAAAACCAAAACAGGCAAGTTTAGTACCAGAGGGGGCTCTAGTAATCAACTGAAGAGAACAGCTGTCCATACTCTCCCATAGAAGCATACTGGATCATTGGACAGCCTCAAATTGGGCCGACGGTATACTCATATCCGAGAAGTGCCCAACACTCATAATGTAAATGATCATTTTGATTAAACTAGTCCTAAAAAATGAAGTGGGGAACGCCTGGATATTGAAGTAAGCAAAAAGTGCCATCTTGCAAGAATTTTGCATCTGTCTGCCAAGCCTCTGATACTCGTAAATGAGTACAAGCATAAGTTGAGAGGTCAAAATGATGTCCTTTTATTGAATTACTGCTGCTGTGTTTGCATTTCAACCAAATGATCAAATGAACACAATTTTTAAGTAGTTTCTAAAGAGATTCATACACAAGTTAGTCACCTTTAACTTAAATTTACACAGGTTCTCTCTCGTGGAGATATGCTATATATTAATCTGAAATCATGTCTAAACTTCCAATTATATATTATGTGTGCAAGTATGCATGCACTGATGCATTTTTGAATGGATGCATGCATGCATCTATGGATGCTGCAATAGATGCATGCATGCATGCTTTTGGATTGCTATTATAATATTTATGCCTCAGTTGCATAATCCTTTGACTTTGGTATGCTTCTGCAATGTGAAGTAAAAGTAAGTAAGAAAGTAAGTAAGTGGAGTCATATACATGTATGTGTATGTCATGCTTAGCTTTCACGGTTTCACCATTTTTGCTTGTGCATCTTTACAATTATATGGAGAATATCCAAGAATGTTTAAAAGACTGACATGAGGTTCTCAGTCCGAACACACTGGATGTGGATGGACGCACAAATGCACTGATTTATGATTTATGGATAGATAGAAGAAGAGCAGTTCCTTAAGCTAGCCCTAAACCAGCCATGGGTATCAAGTGTTAGCGACTTCAACTTCTTAGCCTCGGCATATGAAGGCGGGTGGCCAGTCCTCTTCCTCGGCGTCTCATCTTCCCCCGAAAGTGTACGGTCAGTGTACTCATTACAACTGAGTTGGCTTGGGGGCGCAGGTGAAGCAGAAATCTCGAACCAAATTTCTGCCCTGGCTGGGATTTGAACCCCTGACCCCTGGATTGACAGTCCAGCACGCTAACCACTACACTGTGAATGGATAACACCAGCCTAACTGATGCACAATCAGTACACTAAGCTTCAGTTATATTTAATAGGTTTCAGTATTAAAAATAAAACTGACTCTATAGGCCTATAAAACTGGAAGGATAAAACATTGCCTATGAGGCTGACTTCAGCAGGCAGCTGCTTACTATTTAAATAGTTTGTTAAATTTACTACTGGTCCTACTATTTATCATTTATTTATTTACTATTATTTCTATCTTCTATCTATCTATCTATCCTACTATTTAAAAACAAACAGGCAATTACTGTGGACGCGTAAGCAAGAAAATAATCATTCAAACGACTTACATCGCTAATTATGGCTTTGAACGCAGATCTGATAGAAACGATACAGCAGCATCCGAGAACACCTCGCCAATAAAACTAAACTTAGGCAAAAGTGAAACTATTTCCCACATTAATGCGAATAAAATCCAACCGTCGACGAAATCCTCGCCATCATCTGATGAGAAGCAGAGAAGATAAATATTGATCTCAGTTGGAGTTCTTTCATCCAGACGAAAAGTTGATTCGAATCGAAACTGAACCTCGCCGCTGCAACCCGAGAGCAAGAGTACAACTGTGTCAAAAATATTATAATTATTATTTAATTTTGGTGTATTATTGGTCTTTGGTACAATGTAGGCTTAATACTTCTACACGACAGTAAAAGTGTTTACAAATTACAGTAAATATGTTACGATTATGAATCTATATTATAAATCTAATGAAATGTAATATAAAATTATGCGCATCAGAATAACATCTATAGACACGCTGCCTTGTTATTTAAATTAATAAAAATGTTATTTAGCTCAAAAGACAGCACCGTCCAGATTCCAGAGTAATGCTATATTAAGTCATGGTGGGACAAACCATTATTTGTCTTACATTTGCCATCTCCACAATAAAAATCGACCATCAACTCATGGACAATCAAATGGAAGTGAGAAACGACGGCTCCTGCCTGCTGAAGTCAGCCTCATATATGCAATGTTGTATCTTTTCAGTCAGTTTTATATACATTCAGTTTTATTTTTCATTCTGAAACCAATTAAATATAATAATCGAAGCCTAGTTTTACTTTATGTTTGTGTGATGTTTTAAACAACAAGTTTGCTATTATTAAGACATGTTGGTGATGGTTGAATGTAGCCTAATACACAGGCATGAAGAACAGAAGTCGCCATAAGGTTGACTCAGCCTTCCACTCCCTAGGGCGATGGTAAAATGAGTAGCAGTAGGACGGATCAGCGCCTAACAGGCTGCCATACAGTTATAAAATCGACTCTTGTTTAACTTGTCATAATGTGTTCCTACTATTTCATGTAATCACAGGTCTACTACGGTTTTTCAGTTTGAACTAAAATTTAATTTTAATTTTAATTTTAATTTATGATGCCTATTATTTAAACGTCATTGCCATTGCAGGACATCTGGCGAGAAACGAGTCTTACACGTCTTTGTAATGGCAGGACATCTGGTGAGTCTTAGAACCATAACCAGTGATCCTATTAATAGACATCAGCGCGTAGAACAGGTAAACGACAGGTGTTCTGAATGATTGAATAATTTGTGTGTAGGCCTATGATACGTGTTCGCTGTCCTTTTGTGTAGTACAGTTACGTAAAACGTCCTTAATTAGCGTTCAGCGGTGTTATTTCTGAATAAAGTTTTGCTAGGAAAAGGAAATCGTAGGACAACGTACTTGTTGTCGTATGACAACTTACATTACTTGGTAAGTAGCCTTAGAAGTAGTGTGTGAAATTTCAAAATTTACTCACTTATATAGCGCTGAAACTCCAGGAATAATAAACCAATCGGGATAACATCAATTGTTCTTACATTTTTCTTGTATGTACAATTTAGCATAATTAGTTGGTTCTTTTAATCACTCTAAGTCTAAGCTCTACTGAATAGAACGACTGAACTGAATGAAGAGGCATGTTAAGTTTTAATGAACAAGGATGAAATAAAAAAACAAGTGCAGGTTTTTTATTAAAGATTTTTTCTTACATAGACAATAATAATATTATTATTTATAATTTTAGCAATAACGGTTAGTATTTCCCTCTAAAGCTACAGAACACAGGGGAACAGATAAGTTAACATTCAGTTTTGTATTACGAAAAAGAGTTATAGATGCGTTTCATAGAACTTTGACAACTTTAAAGCAAAACAAGAACACTAGGTTTTATAAATCACAGGCAAAGAATGAGATAGTTTGACTGTATAATTTGATTCAAACATAGTTGTTCACATAGTTAGCACATGGAGCAATATTTTGCAAAAAGAATTCTAATTGATATGAAAACGTTCACATTCAGCAATGGAATTTTGGAATTTATTTGCTTATAGGGTGAAGCAACCATTGATCCTGTAAACTGCCTGTAATAAAGTAACATCACTGTAACTTCTTGTGTTAGATTACATTTTAAAGCTTTACATGTTTGGATAGATTTCACTATAATTGTGTTGGTATAACTACTGTAATAGTTATTTTCCTTTACAGAGACTTTTGTTTGAGTTGTGAATTTTGACAAAATGAAGAAAAGAACACCGGGATTGGAAGGATGTGGACGGTACATGAGATTTCTCATGATATTTGGGAATTGCATCTTTGCGGTATGTACACAAATGAAACATGTGGCTTTGAAGTAGGTCAGAATTCCTTTTCATTGCGTTGTAACCAGTACCTCGTACATACTCATCAAAAGCCAGTAACTAGTAACTAGCCCGATAGCGCATTGGATAACATCTGGCGTAGAGAGCGAGAGGTACCGAGTTCGAGCCCCGTAGGAGAGACATGCTTTGTAGGCTGCTATTAGCACCGTGTATTGCAGGCTGTCTGTTCTGTTAGTAGTTAAGATTTAAGTCTTCTGTCATTTGCGTTCTTGTGAATTGTTTCAACTGCATAACTGTAAACTGTACCGGTTGCGATGTGTCAACTGGATTGTTTCAATAAATGAAGAATTATTATTATTAATTATTATTAACTAGTCGGCTTGTGCAATTGTCGTTTTCCTCATAAAAGGATACTTGGTTGTTTACCACTATTTATTATAATATATATTCTTTATTGATTCAAACTGGCAAGAATGCAGTAAGATTACATGACATAGTAGTAACAGACAATAACAAGTTTAAAGGAGTCGAATTTAACTGTAAATGCAGCAGCCATGCAAGGCACCCATCTGTTCTACTGCTCATTTTACCAATGCCATCTGGCGAATGAAAGGCTGAGTAGCCTGAGTCGACCTTTGGGAGGGTAGCGGGAATCGATCCTGCATGCGTGCTGATCTTCTGCTCTTCATGCCAGAGTGTTACCATAGCCCTAAACCCCCTCCCTGAAATTATCTGAATTAATTAAGTACTTAATATACTTTGCACATGCTGTTGGCTTTTAGATTATGCAGACAATTTTTAACTAGTTTGTTATCTGTTTTAGATGATTGGATTGGCAGTCATTGGTGGTGGTGTTTTCTTGGCAGTGGATAAGCTCCGCTTTGTAACCGCTGTTTTTGGAATTCCTCTCGTCGCCTCTGCGTCATACGTCATTATCGCTGCTGGCTGTATAATCTTCGCCATTTCGTTTGCTGGCTGCTTTGGAGCTTTTCTTGAAAACCGGATTCTTATTCTTATAGTATGTCTAATCAAGTTTTCCTTTACTCAGAATTTTTGGGTCAGTTCTTGATAGCTGAATGGTTCAGTACCTGGTTAATGTACATTAGAATCTTGAGTTAACTTCTAGCAATGGCTTAGCGCTTTTAGGTAGCTCAGTTTATATGAAGTAGAGAATGCCTGGTTATATTTGCCTCCTTGGATACACGAATTGACTTTTGAAACTCGTGCAAGCCTGGTGAGATATTTCTTCAGAGGTACAAAAATGCAATAAGGAGATTAGATAGATTCCGGGATGAAGCCATTATTTTAGACATTTTGTAGCTGTGTAGCGGACTAGAAAAAGATTTAGTGATCTAACAGCAGTTTCAGGCTGTTACATGCATGTATTGGTGAAATGCTATAGAAACTGTAAGTCTGTTGAATAATCTATAAGGAAGAACACTTGTTTCATAAAATAAAATATTAATGTTGCTATGTTATTGCTATTGTTAATCAGTATCTTTATTTCTTTGATTATTTTAATTTTGACTCTACATTGTTGAATATGCAAGTGTAGATCTCAAATAAAGAATCTCTGTCAATTAAATTCTTTACTTATATTGATGATTGCAGTCATGAGTTACTTGGTTGGTTTTGTTTTTCTTTATTAGTACTGCTCTGTCTTGCTCGTTGTTTTCCTACTTGCTATTGTTGGTGCAGTACTTGCAATCGTCTTCCGCACATGGGTAAGTCAAGAGATGGTGCTGTCCAGGTGTGCTTCAGGTCGTTATGCAAACCCATTGTTCTATATAACATTGTAGTTGTAAATGTAATAATGACAATTTTTAATGACATCAAAAGTACCTGTAGTGAGCTTGAATAGTCTGCAAGAAACAGTCTCGTAATCATTTTATGCAGTCCAATTTTCCAGAGATTTACAATACATCTGTGATTATATTTATTTTTTCGGATAGACTAACAAGGTGACCTTCCACTGCTTTGAACAAGTTCGACAAAATGCGCATGACAAAATGTGCAGTACTGGTGCTACTCTTTAAACTTAAACCTACTGCATATCTGGGGCAAGATTGTTAAACGGGTGAGGTTTGATCCACTGTGACACTGGTTTATGCATTCAGATCCAAGAGCAGGTTCGTACCTATATGACAAGTACAATCACCTATGACTATGGAGTAAAACTCGACAAAGAGTGGAACAAAATTGTGACCAGTAGTTGGGATGAAGCACAGCAAAGAGTAAGTAAACATGTTTTAAAACTGATCCTTGTCCTCTTCTGTAACATTCTTAGTGCTGCCGTTTTTAACTACTTGATATTGTCTGACAGACAGCATACAGGCTTTTAGAGAATTGCATTTGAAAATTTCATGATTTAAATCTTAGCGTTTTACATGTGATTCTGGCAAGTCATTAAGAAGGTAACTAAATCGCAGAATGTGAAGCCAATGTATACAAAGCACGCCTGCATCGAATCTGTATGTTCACACTCATGAAGCTGACAGAAGATGATCTGAATGATAAATGGTGGTTTCAAATGACAAGTACTGGTGTTTAATATAAAATGGTTAACTATTATTTAGTCATTTCGATCACTGTATTCATGCAATTCTAATGTTTGCTATTGCGACTTTGTGTTTGTTGAAAGTCATTTTAAAAGTTAAAGCTTATCAGTTTTCGTATTTACATGGCAAATGTTTGATTAATTTTTGTATTGTCATGTTCAGTTTTTGTTTTTAAACGAGGTTTGATCTTAGGCTGTTAATTACTTGTTTGCTCTGAATATTGATTTTTGTAAATTTTTCCTTCTAGTGGTACTGCTGTGGAGTTGATAATGAAAGCTGGGGCGTTTATCGGGGTTCTGAGTGGTACAAAGAACAACCAGGTGTAATAGGTAAATGAGGCAGTCACTTGTGATTTTAGCTGTTTACTTCTTTAACTTTCGTGACATTTGACTGATTCACTTGTTGCTTGACCTTGAAAATGGCTAAGTACCAGTAGCCATTTTATAACTTCCTATCTGTCACCATGGCATCTCAGGTTCAGCTAACAACATGGTGCAATATGTGAAATTTTAGTCATGTTCTGTAACTTGGAAGGAAGAGATGTTTGCATGTGGATTGCTGTTGATTTCTGCTTAAAGCTTAAAGCTTATCTGGCTGAACATGACCTTTATGTTCTATGTTATATTGGAAGTAATGAATTTTCCATGAGAGTGTATTGTTACTTTAATGCAAGTTCGTTGAGAGAACTTTAATATTAATTGAATTATGTTACCTTTGTAAGGTTGTGCTTACTGTGTGTTACAGCTTAAAATGTAGTAAGTACATGTCGCTGGATTTCAAGCCTTTGGCTAGGAGATATTGTTTGGTATTATGTTTTGATTATCATGCTTTCAGATGTCAGTTTTATTTTAGGGCCTACTCATTAGTGCTCTGAATTGTAGTTTAGTGTAGAAGCACGGAGTGTTTGTGTGTTTAACCAACCAGTGGCGGCGCCAGGGGGGATAGGGGGCCTAAGCCCCCTAACTGCGGCTCAGCCCCCCCTCCCAAGAAAAAGTGGGAAATCACTGCAAATCACAGGGAGGAGGGGAGAAAGGGAAGGGCTTGGAGCTTTATAGCCCCTCAAACCTGAAATCCAGCCTCCACTGTAACCAACTCTTACAAAATAAGTCCAAGTCACAAAACACAGTTTTAAAAGTAAACAGGTTAAAAGCTGCCTTAGGTTGAAATTACACATATTGACTTTCAACATATTTTAGTCAAACATATCCTACTATATACATTATCACTTGAAGCTAAATATTTTTACTCTTACGAATGCTTACAATTTAATGACTTTAATACATCAGTTGCGACAAGTGGAAATAAAAAATTCTATTTTGGGTCAAAATTCGGCAATCAGCTGCTAAGTAACATAGATATCATATATATATTGTTTTAAAAGTCATTCTCTGACAATTTAAAATATTCAGTTGGAACAGTTATTTTGCTTGGCATTAGCGAATGAAATGGCTTTATTTTTTGTGCTGTTTCATTGAATAAAATTCCAAAGACATGAAAACTTCAGCTTAAGACTTATTTTGTGAGCCAGTAACTATTGTTTGCTGAATAGTGAATGATTGATGATTTTTAGATGTCAATAAGCCATATGTGCCAGAATCCTGCTGCAAGAAGAACCAGTATGGCGAGTACATAAATAAGGGAAAATGCCAGAACTGGATACAAGGTCCTCCAGGAAAGCAGTCAGGATTGCCAAATGAAAACCTCTTCTACAGGGTATGGAATTAATTTGTATAGCCAGTAGTAAAATCATTGTTGGAGTCATGAAACGATTTAGACTTGACAATATAGATAGTAACTTCCAAATAGCGGACATTGAAAAATCAAGAATTTTCACGCAAATTATGAATAATGATGAACTAAGCTATAAAAAAGAAATGATATGCAAAACAAAATGGCCAGGTTCACAGACAAAACTTTGTCCACCCTCGTTATTCGTTTGTTGCACCACTGCTACATACTATCTTCAAATTGGCTCGATGTTTAATTTTTTTTCCATTCCATATCTATTGATCACCAAAACAAAAGTTGATTAACACATTGTTATAGGAGTTCATGGGTGTCAGAGGGTAAATTCAAAAGGACTAGTGTTGTTCTGCAGAGTCACCCCTTTCTCACTTTTATTTCAATAATTATGCAGTTACACTGGCCATCAAATTTAAAATGTCAGTATGACTGGAAATGTTTGTCTGGTATTCATGTGCTTTGTATGGCTGAAACTCTAATTGCAATGGTTTTTGTTACATTTTAGGGTTGTTATGTGGCTGGTACAAACATCTTATATCAGATAGCTGGATATCTTATTGCCATTGGAATTGTCTTAGCCCTTATTGTTGTAAGTTCAGTAGTTATAATTTAATAATCTTTAGTAATGATCAGATGTATTGTAATTCAATCAACAGATAATGTACTTCAGTGGTTACCATCCTGTTTTAGAGGTTGGGACCTTTAGTCAGTCATCGGCATCTGGCCTTAGCTTCATTCATTTTTCCTTGCTGCAGTTAGTTCTTCATTTAATGACAGGCAACGTTCCCTATATTCAACCGCAGTGTTGTGACCATTTCTACACTTCTTTAAGTTTTACAAAATAGTTATAGACCAATGTCCATTATCTGTAGTTTGTCACAGTTTTTGAAAAAAAAGCTGTACAATATTTATAAAGCCAAGGCACCCCTAGAGCAGGTTCAGGACACCCATGGGTGCCACCACACCCAGGTGAGGAAACCCTGCCAAACATTATTGTACTGCTGAAAACGCCATGCAGTCTTCTGCCTGATGCTGCAAGACCCATATACAGTGCTCAAATTACTTCCAAAGAGGTAACGGGTCCAAAATAATAGTAGTTTTGCACATTTTCTTAATTGTTACTTTCATGAGATCGCCAATTAAACACAGGAAATCCGTCTTAGATATTGTACTATGGGTTGTGACATGTGACCATCAGTAAAAAAACGATTGTTAACCGGCTTTAGTAAAAATATTCTTTTGGCTTAGAGAAGCAGTAAGGCCTTTGGCTGTCCTCTTAGGTCCACTTTCCTCACTTAAAAGTAAAGAGGGCAGTTAATGTAATAAGGAGGCCTGGCCCCTGGGTTCCCCCATGATTCGAGCACTGTCCATATAATTTTGGGATGAAACCTGCCAAAACAATCACTTCTGCATGCAGAGAGTCTGCCTCAATCAGTGATAATAAAAATTCGACTTTAACAATGTCCTAAGTAGCCCTGAAGAACCTTGACAGGTTTGAAACCCTGTGGCCTTAAATTGAACTAAGAAAGAATGTTTTCTATCTGGAATAAGAATATAGAAAGACACCCTATTTAGCTAAGAAATTCCAGATACACCCTCAGTTACTGAAAGAAATTTCTGAAAGCACTAGTTTTGGAAATTTTAATTTAAACTGGACCTAACTTCATTTAGAGGTTATGATGGTGTAAAATAAACTAATGTAGGCATACATATCTCGTTCTTACTCTCTACTAGTCTCTTTTGAAGAACTAACCAGTTTCTCTGTTTTGAAAGGATTAGAATACATGTTAATAAGTTAGATGTAAACTTACCTTATTGAATTTGTCATATTTCAATGGTTTTGTAACATTTGTCCTTCAGATTGGAGCGGTCATAGTCTCTCTGATGCTACTCAGGAATTTGTAAGGAAGTTGGCAAATTCAGACACTAAGATCTGTAAAATGAGTGTTGATGGACTTGACTCAGAATCGAATTTCAGATGATTTTAGACTTTTTCAACCATATTACAAAGACGTTCACTCCAGTCACCATGTGGAAACAGTTGGATGGCATTTGTGCCTTTGTGTCTTGCTTGGAGAATGAACACGTGTCTGGTGTTATAGTCACAGAACTGATTAACAATACAACATGTTAGTCGACTGATTTATACAAATCAAGTCAACTGACTAGTTCGTATTAATTAAAATGTATGATTGTTGTTTATGCTCCACTGTTCAATTGTTCATATAAGGTATGGCTACAATTCAGCAGAATATTGTTAATAATTTTTATACTGAGATCTGTAACTGTCGTCCACATTTTAATGTTTTGCCTAAACTCTGACTTGCCATTAATTTTATTTTAGTTGAAGATCTGAACTCGAGTATAAATCAGGGAACTCGAGCATAAATAAAGGGAAAATGCCAGAACTGGAGGCAACATTCTCTGGGACCTTGTATTCCTCATCTGTTGCAATCAGATGAGGATTGTTTATCAATTTTCAAGATTTTGTTTAAAATTTCTGTCTGAAATCCTACTTTTAATTGAAGCGAAAGCTTAATCTGGCTGTAACTAAACAAAATTTCAACACTCAACAATTTTACACTTCTCACTTCTAGCTTAATTCCTGTTTACTTTCCAAAATTAAATTTTGCACTCTTTTGGGCAATGTTGGTGTCTTTATTGTTTGTTTCCAGCTGCTTTATTTGCTTAATGACCTTTGCATACAACTTTCTGGGTAAATAGTTTCACAGAATTTTTATATGCAAGATACAGGACAGAGATCTGATTACTGGGTAGGAATGATTGTTCAGTGTTTAAAACCTTTTGTATTTATTAAAAACGCAACAGCCATAATGGTTTTAACAAAACTTTAATTTTGTACTTAAGATCTGTTCTGTATGAAAAGAGTTTTGATTAATTTTTCTGTACGATTTGTTTTGTAAGATCTGTTTGAAATGGAAAATGTTTTTTGACATGTAAATAATTTGTTTAACAAATTTTCTGTTTTGAAGATGCTACACTGCTTCACTACTTTATTCCAATCCAAGGACTTCTGTAGCACCATAATCTGAATGCATAAGGCAACAATACTTAAAACTAAAATGTAGTATACTGTTGGTAGGTACTTATAACACCAGATCACGACATAACCTTCACCTGAACATCTACAAAACGAATACTAGACACTTCACTATCGGAATAGCAGGCCCAAAACTATGG
This sequence comes from Aporrectodea caliginosa, assembly GCA_020284085.1. Classification (NCBI taxonomy): domain Eukaryota; kingdom Metazoa; phylum Annelida; class Clitellata; order Crassiclitellata; family Lumbricidae; genus Aporrectodea; species Aporrectodea caliginosa. Next base: position 362,997 of record JACEVL010000160.1, read on the forward strand.
AATGCAATGCATTCCCTAACCTCACTTAACTCCTTTAAATTGGCATATAAAAAACTGCTCTATACATGTGATTTATATATTCTGTGCACTGCTTACGATTTCCTACAAGCTACGGTGTTAAATCTTGTTCTCCTTGTCCTATCACTGTCCTACTTATATGGGGACGACTCGATAAGCTCTTTGAGCTTCTTCTCCCCATGAGGCTTAGACTTTACCTATTCTGTCTCTATGATCACACACTCTTACAACACTGTTCTGCACAGATTCTTGTTCGTTAATTATAATAATTCAATTACTATTTGTCAGCATGATTGTGAACATGATTAACACTGTATCGACTCCAATAAATTTGATTTGATATCATGATGAACTGCAGGTCAACTATTTCATGCTCAAAAACATTTCTACAAACCAACACAAGAGACTACCGGTATGTAAAAATTTATTTTGACAAAATTAACAAAAGCATTTGCATCTTGAAAATTATACATGAACATTAAAATGTTTGCATTAAATCGCTTATCGGTTATACATACGGGAAAGGAGGGTAATGCCCAAACCGAATCTGGCTTCTAAATTTGATACATTTGGCACATTGTGGTCTATGCTTTAAACACCAGCTTCAGCCAGACAGCAGAGTCTGCTACAGTGTATTAAACATGAATGGTTTTTGATCAGAGCAGCCTTGCATTATGCTGTACATGTACCATGGCTTGTAAATGTGTCACTGGTATCAATAGGTAGAAGCATATTGCAGTCATAATACTGAAGTTGGATGCCAGCAAATTGACCATTATTCATTCAAGTATTTATTTATATAGCACCTCTTCAAGGAAACTACTCAGAGGTGCTCCCAACTCCAGCATGGTCAAAAACAGTTTTCAAAAGCTTACAGAATGTGTCAGAGAGTGATCTAGGGAACAGGTGCAGCTCAAGAGGGAGGCCATTCCATAACGCCGGGCCTACCACAGAAAAGCGCGACTTTGCGTGATAGAGGTATGGCAAATGGGCCCGACAGCACTCCCTTCCCCACTGAGCGTAGGGAGCGACTATTCAAAGTATACAACACAGGTCGACAAGGGGGAAGGAAGGGCAATGCCGACTAGGGACAAAGAAGGGTCCAATGTAGGTCATTGTTTTGGAAGTCCTTTTGCATAACCCAATATATGGAAATGGCATGATCAAAGTTCACTGCAAGTCACCAATTACAATTTAACAATATAAGTATACATCAAAACAAAGATTTGTAATTATGTAATAATGGACATTTACACCATTGCTCTAGTTTGCACTACAACAAACACATTTTGAGCCCAACAAAGGATTTCAAAGTCTTGCCGATAGGTATTGCACGAAGTCACTTAAAACTTTTTTTGATAGATTGAAGTGATCAAATCGCATGTAAAGTACATGGAAGCCATTTTCATAATGTCTAGCTTCGACTTCTACTCCGCTATCTGCAAGACGTTTGGCATACATGAGGCCATCATCCCTTAGGACATCCCAACCAGCTGTAGCCATGTATGTATCCGGCAGTCCAGTCAAGTCACTGGCCATAAGTGGTGCAAAGTATGGATTAAGAAAAACTCCCTCAATCTCTCTCCACAGTGATTCATTGCCAAAGTTAACTGCATTTGGGACATACGATGAATCAATATATTTTCTACTCAGTAGATTGTGGTCAACTAGTTTTGCCAATGGAGACATCTTTGCACTGGGAGAGGTGTGCTGGTTTTCAATGTATTCGTAATTCCTTACGTGGCCATGTGGACCGTGTGCATACCACAGCCAGTAGTTCACCATCCAGTACCGTGGCAAGAAGCCGTTGTCAGTGCTCGTTTGGTATGAGGGGGTATTGAAGTCAAATGCCTGAAGGCATGGAACAAACAGAATCTGAAGGGAAGGCTGCAGTGGATGCTTGACATCCCTCAGCTTCAGAGATACAGCTGCTGCAAGGTTTCCACCAGCACTGGCACCTAAGACAAAACACAAGAGACCAAGACTTGATCAATGTTGCAGTATCGACACTCTTAAACTGGTCTATGCTGTGACGCAATTAACACTGCATTTGTTCTTACTATTATAGTCTTAAACTTCAAAAAGTAACATTAAATTTAATAATAAGAAAAATAGCACAGTGACAAAGCTTACTATGCCTAGGCTTTTCTCTGCATGGCTGTGAAATTTGAAATTTGGATTATATAAATAAAAAATTAATTAAATCAAGAATTAAAGTTTTTTGCAACAAAAGAACACAAAAAACAGACGAAGAACCAAGACTAACAAAACTGCTCAAAATCATTATTCACAAGGTTTTCGTATTTATGCATATCATCACTTCCACATCTACTTTTAAGAACCTGTCAGATGATATCTTTAAAAGTCTAATTCATGCTAAAGTTCTACAAGAATGACAATATCATCCACAGTGAAATGATCCTTGCGTAGCTGAAGGTCTCGCTGGCAGACATGTACAAAACCAACAAATGAAAGCTCATCCACAAATGGTATATCAGAGTCCCCTCTTGTGCTTGAAATACATGTGTAGACATTATCACATGCACTGACCCACTCACAATTATGTATGAACCCATGTTTACGATTATTGTAACTTGACTGATATAAAAATCATTCACAAGTCATGAGTACCTCCAATGGCAATTCTTTTGGGATCGACGCCAAACATTTTGGCATTGTCCAAGAAATACTTCACTACAGCATAGCAGTCATCAAACGCTGCTGGAAAGACATGCTCTGGACCCAAACGGTAGCTGCAATTACAAGAACTGTCTAAATTAGAGCTGGACAATGCCTAAGGTAAGGTAAAGTATTTATTTCACGCCATTTGACCTCAGATGTAAAGTCATGGGAAGGAAGGAAATTTCAGCAAAACCATCCAGGACTAAAAAAATGTCCCTTACATTTAGCATTAATTTGACAAGAAACTGTGTAATTTGTATGACATGGTTATATACTTTAACACTTTAATGATGAGAGTGTATTAAAAGTGACTGGGAAACCAATGCAGCTCATTGTTAAAGTGTAAACAAGCAACATGAAGTTTAAAAATACTTAACAATGAAAGTTTGAAATCAAACAGAAATTTATGTGAAAATCACAATGACGCAACTAACAAACTACAGCTGATCATATTTCAAACAAAATATTCATAAATTCCAAGTAATTATTTACTGATGTGATATGATCCTTCTAATGACTTCACAATAAATGAAGCAAAGGTGTTCTAAAAACATATTTAAAATTAAAACTATAGAGAAGTCCTCTACTCACTTAACAGAAACAATTGGAATCTGAAGTTTCTTTGCCAACTCAACTATCAAGAATTCATCCGTTTCTACAAAACGACATTGTTAAATATTACCCTTTTATTTGACTAGTTGACATATTTTCAAGATTATGGCTTTACATAAAATTACATGAACATTAGTGGTAAATGCTAGTCAAGTGATAAGACAGTGACAGAGCATTTTGGTAGAACCATGGGTTGAACAAATCATGGTACCAGGTAATAAGCAATTTCGTTCGTCTTTTTATGGACCATTGAAAAAGAAAGAAGGACTGGAGAATTTACTTGGGATGATGTGGAAGCTGCTGAAGTACTCAATAAATATTTCAGCTATGTGTTTATGCTGGAAGAATTAGAAAACATCACTGAACCCAAGCAAGCATTTTTAGACAGTGGTCGTAAGGATTAACACAGATACTGTTTCACCACTCTGGAATAAACTCCATCAAGAATTTTGAAAAATATCTGATCCATGTTTTGAACTCACCAAAACCTCACCCTTTCCATCTCTCCACAGGACTCTCACTCGAAACTGAAAACACTGCTCTCCTTTAAAAATCCTATCCCGAGTCCTCCTCTTCATATAGTATATCTAATAATTTATAAACCACCTCTTGCAGAGTAACTATTCTCAGCAAGGAAGCCCCGGGGAAAAAGAAACGCCATTAAAGAGCAAGAGACCGATGAGGAAAACCAGTTGAGCCCTTAGTCCTCTTCCCCTTACCTCACAGCTTTTAAGAGGAAGCTAGGATGGATAGGCTATTTAAGCATTACAGGCTAACTTGCAGTGGTTCTAACACAGACTACATGTGGTTAAGCTACATGTAAAAGATGCACTAGTGCACTATTAAGGTTTCTTCTGAACCAATTTAAACCCTAGTTATATTATGCTAGATTTAATAAATGGCAAATAACCTGCATTTCCCAACACCCATCCTCCTCCATGAAACCAGACAAATGCGGGACTGTTGTCCACCCGATTCAAAGGCTCATAAATATTTACTTCCACGCCATCAAACGATGTTTTGGTGATCTAAATGCAAGTCAATCAGAAACATTAAACATGCAACTTAATCATTTCTCTTTGAGAAAGCAGACAACTATATGGCAAAGTTGACCCTGCTCCATTAATGGTATGATAACACACATAGATTTCAATCCAGAACTAAAATCAAAAAGCCCGTTGAAAGTCAATGTTCATCAACTACCAAGCAAGTTGTTACGATATGTCAGCAATTTCTGTAGCTACTTCTGCTTCTGTAGCCCTACTACAATAAAGTACCCATCAACATCTTGATTCAAACTGATCAAAGTGTAATCACTTAGGAGATAACAAATTGTCTGCAGACAATTAATGACATTTGGAAAGGCTATGTCTAATCCAGTTCTGGTAAAGAGGAGGTACTGCAACAAGCAACGCTTTAAAATTCAAAGTGTTCAAACGATAGCATAAAATGAATGTATTCAATAAAAATATCTCAGGAAATATCACAGATGCATTAGCATAGTGCCAAAGCTCCTGCATATTAGCAGACTTCAGCACCACAAGTAAACAAGCAATCTCCCATATCTCATATTTCTCTCTACTACATTAAACCTGACAGAATTTTAAACTGCACATACCTCGGTATTCTCAAGCTAAAGAGTTCAGTCTTTTTAGAATAATCCATTTACGACTTACCAACCAGCCTCACATGCCGAGGCCAGGACAAATATCCCTCTAAAACTTTGTACTGTCAGTCAGTCAGCTAAAGCATTAATTATCCAAACTGCCCAAATACGTTACCGGTATTACACTGAGCTATGTACATACATTTCATAGCAGCACTTCTGAGAAATTTTAGTTAAGTTGCTACACAAAATAGCAAGAAAGATACAATGAAGTGTAGATCATAGCAACCAACAATAATTATTGGATATGGCCACTGGTAACTCATACATTGAGATCTTTGTAACTGGCAGGCTCGTGCAGAGTCAACAGGGAAGTTGACGACAAGCGACGAGTCAGGTTGATTTGATGATCTAAACCCAAATGCTCGCCAACAATACTCTACAGTCAAAACAAAGACAAAATGGTAAAAAAAAACAGATTTTAGTTTTTGGTCCATATTTAATATAATGCAAAATTTCTGTAACATCACACATATGTAATGCAATGTAATAGCCAAACTTTAAAAGAACAATTTCCATGCTACTTTAAAATCTTGGAACATTTTTTCACAAATTTATTTAATTCAGTTATTTTTAACTTTTTTCTAAATTTAATTCTGTATATTTTACTATCGAGTTAATTTATTTTTTCATAACAATTCATTGATAATTTTTTCACTCTTTGCACTATCACTCACCCACCAAGGTCACTTTGTAGCCACCCTAAAACCTTAGTTCTCAAATCATATCATTGGCTTAAGGCCATCAGCACATTCACTACAAAACTGTATCTTACCTACAGTGCCTTTCAAACCTCTTGACCCTCTTACATTTGCCAGCTATTCACTATAAAACAACTCAGATCTACTCGTTCTTCATCATACTTTTCTCTACTTCAGCCTTCAGTCTCTTCCTCTCACAAATTCTGCAACTGGTCCTCAATAGACAAGGCACCAGTTCTTCGGAACGAACTCTCAAAAGATCTCTGCATGTTCACATATCTTCATTTCTCGTTTGTCCACATAGCAGTCCCATGCTTTCCTCTCTCCTGCAGCATTTCACTCGACACTAACACTGAACTTTTCAAGCTCTCCTATCCTGCTTCTGCTCTTGCACCATCCCATGACGACTGTTATCAACGATTTCATCATTTCCAGGTAAAGATTAGAGTGTTATGGCAGTGTTTCTGTCTCAACTAAAGTTTTAAGGAGTTTCTAGAGATTCATTTATGCATGTTACCTGCCAATTATGCAAGAGCAATTCATAAGATGAAGAAGATCCTGACATAGAAAGCGACATTCTACTCATGTATACCTGCAAGGCAGCAAGCGATTTTAAGATATTTTATAAGTACATTTAAGCAGTTTCTGGCAAGGACACCACTTCTGGTAATTACTTTGCAGGATTCATTCACTTGCTCAAGAAGTATTTTACACTTCCTTTGTAGGGGTTGAGCCTAAATATGTGGGCCTTAACCCCTTAAATGGCACCACCACAACTATGGCACATGACTCTATCATCACTCGACAATTAGAACTGCGTAATAAACAATCCATAGTCTCTCATAAATCACTAACCAGCGCACGGGAGTACTTCCTCTTGGCAAATATCCAGAACACATCGTCGCCCTGTTCAATGTCAGCAGGAACCGGATTCAGAGCATAAAAGAGGTAACCAGTAATCAGAACACTTGCAGACAGTGTTACCAGAGTTCCTGTCAGAGCCATTGCTCAGCTGAGAGAGGTTCCTGAAACCCATGCCAAACAGTGAACAATTTGACACAAGCAAATCTGTCCATATCACATAAATGAAAACATGCCTAGAACACAATAACAAACAACAAACACTTTAACTGTTTGCCCTAACTTTTATACCAGGCACTTAACCAGTAACTAGATAAGTAGCCAATAGTAACAACTGCAACACAAACTCCTCCATCTTCACAATGAGCCATACTAAAAGAACAGCAATAAGTTAGAATGTAGGTGCATGCTGGAGAGACATGCCAACATCTAGTCTTTATGCATAAAATCCCCTTTAAGTATAAAACTTAAATTTTCTACATAGAAATTTTCAGCAGATATGCTCTAAACTGTTGGCAGTGAGATTTCCAGCCTAGACTCTGCTCCCATGCCTCATATAGTCATAGCAGGTAAACATTGGGTGCTTTCAGCTTTGCTCCTTTAAGCATTAATCCTACATTTTACCCTCAGCCAAAATGTAACAAATCCAATCCTGCTTACAACCAAATACAATACAGCCTTAAAGTGCAGCCTTGTACTCAATTTTTTACTGTCACTTACAGGAATTGAGCTCACCTAGGGTTTTAAAAAAACGTTGCCACTGCAGGTTATCCATTTAAAAAATTGCCAAGAGGACCGACTTTCAGAAGATGCAGTTTTACTGAAAACTGTCAATTTGGTGAGAAAATGCTCCAGAAAAAAAAATAAAAAAGCTAGACCAGCATGGCATTAAAACGCTCGTAATTAATGCTTTGAAACCTTTGGCAGCAGGGTTTCACCCCAAGACACCATCCAGGGGCTAAACATGTCTCAGACTCCTGTTTTGGAGGGATCACTTCACATGAGAAGATGGTACGGAATGGAAGGTAGGGTGGATGGAATGGGCTGAAAAAGGGATGGAAAGCCAAAGACGGAAGGGTAGGATGGACAGTGGAAACCCCGTCACTTTTTCACCATTGCCTCATCACTGATATGGCCTTTACTTAGGTGCAAGGTTGGATCTGCCTGTTAGAAACATGTTTCAACTTTCACTTATTGCAAAAGTTTGGTAAATTTTTCATTTCACTTCATTTCATTTATGATTTATTGCCCCCACAAATAAACCCCAAACAAAACAAACTAAGTAAGTAAGTAAGTATTTTCTTTATTAAACCGGTTGCAGAAGAACCGCACTCCGGTGTACAAACATCATAGGACAAAACACAAAATCAATAGGAGTACAACATTCTTCCTACAAATGTTTTCCTCATATTATTGTCAATAGGGTTGCCACCCGTCCCGACTTTGTCTGAAAACTGTCAATTTGGTGAGAAAATGCTCCAGAAAAAAAAATAAAAAAGCTAGACCAGCATGGCAATAAAAGGCTCGCAATTAATGCTTTGAAACCTTTGGCAGCAGGAATTTCACCCCAAAAACACCATCCAGGGGCTAAACATGTCTCAGACACCTGTTTTGGAGGGATCGCTTCACAGGAGAAGATTGTATGGAATGGAAAGTAGGGTGGATGGAATGGGCTGAAAAAGGGGATGGAAAGCCAAAGACGGAAGGGTAGGATGGACAGTGGAAACACCGTCACTTTTTCACCATTGCCTCATCACTGATATGGCCTTTACTTAGGTGCAAGGTCGGATCTGCCTGTTAGAAACATGTTTCAACTTTCACTTATTGCAAAAGTTTGGTAAATTTGTCATTTCACTTCATTTCATTTATTGCCACACAAATAAACCCCAAACAAACAAACAAACTACATAATGCAGCGTATGAATAAGTTTTGTGATAGATCCAGAAAGGACCGAAGACCCGCTTATTAGTGTCACCCATTTTACAACAAATCGGTCTGAAATGAAGAGTGATTAGCATGATAGTTTTACAATGCTTTAACACAACACAACAGAACCATAGCCCAAAAGCTTAGTAAGTACTATAATTCATTCAACAGTTTGTTCATTCAAATATGCGCGACAAAAACTTTTTAATAGTTTTTACATACACTCTTTGACCTGTAAATATCTGCTACCTTACTATCCTTCCAGTCACGGCGCTACTAAATAAAAATTTTATTATACGCCTACTGTTCTTAGGTCTCAACGAATGAGGTCGCGTGTGGCGAACATGCGTTATACATAAGAGGTCGTTGCGCACATGTTTAGAACTTCGCATAGATGTTTATACGATATCATCAAGTCTTCATAGGAGTCCAAAGCAACGACCAGATGCCTTGTCTGCATAGCAACACGAATTTTAAACTTGACGCGTCAGTAGTTGAGTACTCTTTTCAAAATGTCAACATCTCTGCTTACCTTAAACCCTATTCAGTGCACAAGAATTATCTTTGGAAAAATATAAAGCACGTCATGGGATATAATTATGTAGGCCCTAGACAACTGCGATGAGACTTTGGTCTAACAAAAGTGGGCTCGTGACTTTTGTTTTCCTCAGCTGTCAGATTGTCCAATCAAATCAAACAGGTTGGACGGATTATCGATTCGAGGGCTACACGGGCAATATCATACCACGCATAGGCTGATTGGATGCCGTATATAGTAATGACATGGCGAAAAAGCGTCTGGGTGCTTTCGATTATTGTATTACGAATCAATTCTGTACAATAAGGGTACTTGATTGCTGGTTGAAACAGCTTGTAACGTGATGTTCAAGCAGCAATCAAGTGTATACAATTCTAACTTTATATTAATATATTACACATAATTACCTATTTTATCGTCGAGTCGTCGACTGACACAACAGGTCCCTTTAATCACAGAATAGATCAAGCGTAGCCTACTCACTCAATGATGCAGGAGATTTTTTTAATCAAAAGAATTACAATTTGGAAACAGAATGTTTGAAGTAGCTGGTCCACCGTCCAGGCGAATGGAACTCTACTAGAATCAATCCCTGGATCTATAAATTATTAGTCCCAGATCAATCCGATGATCATCTTCAATAAATATTTTTAAATATAAACTTAAAACTCATCTCTTCTCTAATTACTATAATTAGCAACTACATTGTAACACGTCCCTTGAGTAAGACTCTGTTTTATTAAGGCACGTTATAAATACAAGTTGTTTTGTATTACAAGTTTGTATTGCACGTTAGTATGGTTTTACAGTCTTGTGCTAGATAAATTGAGGCGAACTGCATAGCATGCTCTATGGCGTGTCGTTGACGGTCTGACAAATATATCGCAAACTTAATATTTTATTTATTAACCGGTATTTGTGTTGACAGTAAATCTAATTTTAAAATTAGTCAACTACCTTTAATTTTTTTATCGACGATAAGACTAGTGTAAGCAGCCATGATTTGGACGTTAAAGTCTGACACACTGTTACCAGTTGAATGGCGACACCCCGTCGATAATTCTTGTTTATATAGCGTTAGAAAAAAGAATTTGCAATTTGCAAGAGATGTTGGAAATCCAGCTAAATAACACGTAGACTGGATCGAGGCAATAGTTGAGCTCGGTAAAATCGGATTTAAGATCGCTTAGGGACGTCACCTACAAACATTATGTCAAACACAGCATGGGAGATAATCAAGGCATCTACATATACATGAATGGACGGTGGTGCAAAAATATTGTAATATTGCACACGGGCGTGCCAAAACGTCCACGATGTTAATAAGGATTTGCAGTCATATGTATTCTTGGTCTTTGGACTGAACCATAATTATTTGTCGATTTTTATTCATAGATATTATAGTATTTTATCTGAAACTGCAGTTCATTTGTTAATGTAAACAAGACATGATGCTTCCTGACCACCAAGGCACTGAGGTGCTCCATCTAGTTACACGATGTTTAATAAAGACTTTCCAGTCCTGTTTATTTTGTTGCTGCACATTTCTTATATTTTTTCATGCTGAGCTTGACTTTTTATTGTTTATTTAGTACACTGGTCAGTCGTTAACCTGAGTCACGTGACTATGCCTAGACATAGTCGATCGTCTTCTCGCAGTAGCCGAGAAAGTAGAAGTCGCAGTCATAGTGAGATTTCTGAAGTTGATGGTGTTCGCGTTCATGTTGGGGAGCTACCAGTTGGTTGTTCTGAGCAGGACCTTGAACACACATTCAAGAAGTTTGGGCCATTGGTGGAAGTTTGGATGGCAAAAATCCCACCATGCTTTGCTTTCATTGTTTTCCGAGATAAAGAAGATGCCGAGGAGGCCATACGTGGAATGAATGGCCGGTAAATGTTATTCCTGTTTTGTTCAGCCATGTCATCGATGCAGTGTTATATTCGTTAACGGAAACGATAAGTCGAACTGAAAATAATCCATTCCGTTAACGATAAGTATAACGATAACTGAAAATATTCTAAGAACGAAAACTGAAGCGGAAATAAATGATGCCGAACTGAATAAAAACTGTAACGATAATTAAAATCCGAACGGAAATTATACACATTTATGACTAAAAATAGAAATGAAGTAATTTACTTACTGACTTAAATTAGCGGTGAACCAGTCTTTCGTTGGACTATGTTATAGAAATGAAGTAATTTACTTACTGAATACTGACTTAAATTAGCGGTGAACCAGTCTTTCGTTGGACTATGTTAAGAACTTAATAGAAGTCGTTAATCTCGCGAGATTTCTCGGTATATCACGGTATTATCGTTCACAGTATTGTCGTTCAGCGGTTCTTTTCGAGAATGTCGTCAAGTTTAGCTCGTTTGTTGTCCGGTAGGAAAAGGGAGAGTCCAGTTTGGGAATATTTTGAGTATTGTGAAGAGTCTGGGAAATCGAAGTGCGTTGTGATCGATGAGAAAACGGGAAATGAGTGTGGCGTATTTTTGATAGACCTTCAACTTCAAGTAACTACGTTGATTGAACTCGAAGTAAGATTATTTAAGAACTGTAACTGTAACTTGAACTAAAATTATTTGAGAACTGTAACTTGAACTGAAATTATTTAAGAACTCGAAGTTGAAGTTGAACTGAAATTATTTGAGAACTGAAACTGAACTGAAGCTGAAATTACTCCCAGCCGAACTGAACTGAAACTGAAATAGAAATTATTTTGTGAAGTAAAATACCACTGCATCGATGTTGTGATATGAATGACTGGTAATATTGCTACGTTATACGTTGTATTACTGAAGTTACTCCAAGTATAGTTTATCAACACTAAATAGTAAGACTGCTAGATGTTTTTGTTTTATTATTTATTGTTCAGCTACGTTTACTGATGATACTAAATGAATAGGCATTAAATATTAGTACTACATTATTGTATTACTGAAGTTACTCCAAGTATAGTTTATCAACACTAAATAGTAAGACTGCTAGATGTTTTTGTTTTATTATTTATTGTTCAATTTTTTTTGTAACTATTCATTCTTGAGCATTTACTATAATGTCCATCAACATAAAAATAGAAATAAGCAATTCAGTCTCATAGAAAAATAGCAGCACCATTTATGCAGAAAGTATTATTGTTAATATACCCTTTATCCAATATATACACTGTAAAAACACTAAATTAGATAAAGTTTTGTTCGATCATCTGGCACAACAAGGACGCATAAAAATTCTTCCACTGCTAAACACACGTTCAACAGGCGCACTCGTAGGAACAGCTTAAAATGTAACTACCACTAGTGTAGTCATGGCAATATACTCTTACCGGTACTTGTTCAGCCCAGAAATTGTGACTCGGAAACCGAGTCGGCGATTCACATTCAAGTCCAGGGGCTTCAAGTCCGAGTTGCAACAGTCTGCAGAAAATCGGTCTTGAGGCGGACTCAAATGCAACATCACTGATGACATGCAAAGGGTTAATAATCTGTATGTTGATTGTTTGCAGAACAATCTGTGGCAGACGTGTTCGTGTGAGTCTTGCACGACCAAGAGTGGAGGCGCGTGGCCCTCGACGGGCTTCGTACAATGGTGATGCCAGATGCTACCAGTGTGGTGAGAGAGGTCATCTGTCCAGAAATTGTTATGCATCTCGAAGTCGAAGGTAACAGTTCCTAGAATATTTTTTATGGTCTTGGCAATTTTCTAAAAGTTATATTATTCTGTTTGTTTCTGGTTATATCAGTGTTTTGTTATTGGCTTCTCAAACTCTGGCTTCATCTTTTCCACTGGTAATGTTGGTGTTTGAATGTTCTACCTGCAGTCACCCATGGAGATAATAAATTATTGTAAAAAGAATTGTTTAGTATCTCACTACACCAGGGCCTTATTATAATATGCTTCGTTATGATGCCATTTCTGATATCATAACACGGTCTGGGACATGGGTCCCAAATTTAGTTCAGCTGTAGAAAATGACCTTGGTATAATATGACCTTGTTATAAGGCGGTTCTTGATGTAGTTTCAAAACGCAGCATTGTAGTGAGGTTCTGGTGTACATGTATTTTTGAATAGTTGTCTCATTTTAGCAGCTACCTAAATTTGAAATTGCATAAGGTAAGTTTTAAAAAGGGATATGAAAAATTGTTTGTAAAGTTTCAAAAGCCAAATAAATTACTCTTTTAAGTTGCTGATATTAAATATGACTACTGAATTTGAAGTCTTCAAAATGAAGTTCCTGACCTTGCTGAAATTATATTTGTTGCATCCTAATTAATTTGTTTAGAGTAAAATTATTTTTTTCAATTACACCAGTTTTTTTACGTGGAACTGAATGATAGAATTTTACCAACTTATTGTTGACCAAGATACTCTCCTCAGTTGAGGATAAGGTCAACTTTAAAAATGCACCAGTTGAAATTTAATTTATGACCATCCTATAAGTTTTCCAGATTGAGACTTCTATAATGACTTTTGGGTGTTGCTAGCATTGAATGAATAGAGCAGGCAGATTTCTGTATGATAATTATTATAATGGCAATATTAAAAGGTCAAAAATGCCCTGAAAATAACTTCAGTAAATATTATACAGAAGAAAGGTCACTGTTGAACAAAAATGGATTGGCGTATTTCTATTATTATCATGCAGTGCTTAAACTTTGGAACATGGAGTAGGTAATAATAGCAGTGAAAAAGATGGTGTTCATGTTGAAGTTCAGAAATGGCAGGGTTGCCAATCATCCATAAATTCATTGGCACTCCATAAAAATTGGCGTGTTCGTCAAGTCCTTTAAGCTTTTGCCAGCATCTGTAAACTCCATGAAATTGTTATAGAATGTTAAAAAATTAATTGCCTCAGTTGATTTTGCTCTGTGCTGCTTCATTCATTTAATGTGGAGCATTACAAATTAAATGTCAATATTTTTGGTGTATATTACCCCAATGGTTGAAGTGACAATGTGATTCACATACCGGTAATATGTTGTCCGTGGGTGACACTCATACCCGTAATGTAAAAACCTCGTACAGGAATGGATTGTGCAGAGAAAATTCGTGTTTTTTCAAAAAAATTGCCCATAAAATATTGCTGTTTTATATGTAAATTAATTTTATGTTATGTGGCAACCATTGCTTGAGTTTAAGGACAATTATTTCCTACAAATATATCTGTTACCTTTGTCGCCAAATGTTTGAGGATGCCAACTTTATTTTATCCTGTTGGAGTTCCTAGTTTAAGGCATTTGTTATATAAGCAGATAGATGTGTAAGGTAGGAGGATTCATTGGCAGCTTTGTATTTTAGTTCTTGTTTTCCACTGCTGTCAATTGATTAAGTATTTCTTGGTGCAGGTCTCATGGAAATAATCTCATCGAGTCATTATAGGATAAATTGTAGAAATGGGTAGAACTACTTTCTTGCCATGGATACTCAGTTGCAGTCTTCTGTATGTGCATCGACAGTGTTGATTGAATGAATTGTCTGTCAGTCTTGTTATACATTTTGTTGACTGAAACAGGTAACATATACTTTGTAGACTGTTTGTTATTGACTTCTGCTTAATGCAATTGATTTTTTTCCACCAGGGCTGGTTTAGCATATTGGTTGATGACATGGCAGTTAGTCGACTGGTTGTTTGTTGTGATGGCCGATGTTTGTCTGTGCACTTGGGCACTGTTGTCTTATCACATGTCCAATGGTGTTGCGGCGCTCTGGTACACCGTCTTGTGTATGTGCAATGGTTAGGCACTGGTATGACATGTTTACATCATCTAGATTGACGTGATTGGGATGCGGAGCATCCTTCTTCTCAACATCGGTACCTTTCAGTATTCCGATTTATATATACAAGATAATTTTCTGATGCACTAGTATAAACAGAGATTGTTTTAAATGAATTTTAAAGGACATAGTGCCAGCATTAGTTATGACATGATCCAGTCAAGGCTCGATTAGCCATATATATGTATGTATTTATGCATCAAGACAATTGATATAGCACTTTTCAGTACCCAAACAAAATTGCTGACTATGCTAGCTAAGTTAAGTGATGTTAAAGTTAAGAACAAAGATTCATGTGTAAGCAAATAACAGTTGTATCACTGGAAAAGTCACCACTGCAGTCTCTTGCAAACATGCAGAACCAGCCAATGGAGTCCCACTTAAAGTTGACTTCTATGATGTGGGAGAGCAGCTGATGTTCACCCTGTAGGTAGCAAACTTCTTACATTCATCATTGTTCAACTTTAAGTTGGATTGATGCATATATATGTTTGGGACACAGGTTTAATCAGGTAGGGTGGTTGTGCCAAAATCTGACTCTGGTTCGAAGTGGATGTCTATTAAAATTCGATGTTAGTCATATGGTTTGGGTAACACAATTTGGGAAAAACTTAAAACTGAACCTGATTCTGACAAATAATTAAATTTGCGTCCACTGTTTTCCATTCAGTGTGTTTGCTGTAGATTTCCAGTTGGTTTCCTTTCAAACAGTTATGAGATGCAATGCCAATATCTGTTAATGCATGGTCCATAATATAGTAATGGAAAATTAAGGCTGGTTGAAGTTAATTCAGTTGGCTTTTATGGCTTCATTACTACACATTTGTGGTTAGTGCACTTGCAGTAGGAATTATTCAAATAAATTTGTTAAACCTTCAATCTTCCAGATGGAAGTGTTTACCTAATCACAAAATATATTAACAATTTTTTCAGTTCAGCTGTGATTAGAGTTTTAAATGTTGGATGAGAAAAAACCAACCTTTACGAATTAAAATTTTTTAGATAACCTACTGGAACTTTGTTATACCTAGTTTATTTGGAACAGAACACAAGAGTTATGAAGCCAAAACTAAATGACTACCTACGATTCATGAAAAACTGCCTGGACCTGTTTTAATTTCAGCAATGGTTTTCTGACATTTTATTTCACATTTCTTTGGGTTGTAAGTTGACTTGTGTAATTTACATATTTCTGGTGATTTCTGTGCTCATTTAAAACTTATGCTAGGTGAATACAGAAATTATTGACACTATAACCCAGTTTAAGCAGTGGGTTCTTACTTTTGTAAAAGTTTCATTTAAATTATTTTGTTGGTTGATGAGCTTCCTTAATTATTATCCAGTGCCTGTCCTCTGATATCAGATATATCCAAAATGTGTAGTCAAAAACTAAGGCTAAACAAAAGCTATGACAAAGTAGTAGTTCTATAGTCAGCAATTTCTGTATTTAGATTCAAGATTTCTTTTTTCTTAAAAGTTGTGCTAATTTGTTGTCATTTCGGACCTTCAGTTAAATAATTGATTTTTTCAGAATGCAAAGACAACTCCAGACAATATTATCTTGGTTATAGATACTGATTAGTATTGGTATCTATAACATAATAAATTTTCTTGGTGAATATTTGTCGTCTTTAAGCAGTTGTATAAGACTGACACTTCTGTCTTAGGTCCTACTCTCCAAAAAGACGTCGACACTCTTCAAGTTCAGTAAAGTCGAGTTCAAAGTCAAGATCCCGGTCAAAGTCACGTGACAAGAAGTCAAAAACAAGAACCAAGTCTCCTGACAAGGGTTCCAGTGAGGACAGATCAAATGACAAGCGTTCTGGTCATAAAAGTTCAAAGCGATCAAGTTCTAAGCAACACAAGGAGAAGGACGAAGATGAAGCAGGCGGTAGCAAGGAGAAACGGTACGCTTTATTCTTGTCTTAGCTTCCTTAGTGCTCTGATTATTCATTCTTTTGAAAGTAAAGGAAGGCTTTTAAACCAGTTGTTTCTTGTATTGTAATTTATTTAATGCTGTGCTATTTCATCCCTGTTAAACAAGATGATTGTTTTTAATTTCAATCAATCAATCAATGCTTTATTGTTCACTGAAGAAAACAAAATCATATAATCACATAAACGATAAACAGAAGTAAGCATGCAGTGAACAATGGGAAACCCCAAAAGAACGAACCATTCCGCTAAAATGGGTCGCCCAGTTACAATCATTATGCAACCAATGGAGTAGATCACAAATAACAATTACGTGAGTAGTCGTCAGTAACAACATCCTAACTTTGTGTACAAAAGCATCAGGTGTTATCTATTCAGTGAACAAAGCAAATTTATGCATGTAAAAAAACCATGTCTAATAACAAAGTAACAGCAACACAAGGCAATGGTGCTCTAATTTTATTCTTTTGTTGTAATTTGTTTAAGGCTGTTCTATTTCATCCCTGTTAAATCAGATGAAATAATTGTTAATCGAATTTTCTTCAAGTAATAAGCCTGTTATCACGTTTGCCTATAATTTTGTACTCTTGCAACATATGATTTGAGAAAGCACATTTTCCAATGTTTGGTTTGACTTGCAGCAGCTACTTGTTTTAAATACGGTAGCTGATTTACATTTTGGTTGCCATAAATACAATTTAGAGCAGTAATGACAGCAGGAAAGTTATTTAGAGGAAGGTTGCAGAATGTAGAAACAGTCTTTGAGTGAAAGCAAACTTCAGACATAAAGCAGATTGTAGCAATTGTCAGTTGATGGAGTTGCATCATATACTTAAATATGAAATTTATGGCTGAGCTCCTGTTACTGCACAGTTGGGAAATGGTCACTGTTTGTTTTGCATTTCACGAGAAATTACTTGGAAGGAAATGTTGCTTTACAGCTGCTTCAGCACCTGCAGAGGTTTCCCGTTAACAAAGCAATAATAAGAAAGCTTTTAAAATATTCATTTTGATTTTGGTCATTCTTATTAAACAGATTTTTCTTAGCCAATATTTATTTTTCTGTGGTGAATTTTTCAGTCGAGCCTCTGTTCGAAGTGAAGAACAAGAGTCACAAAAAGCGTCAACAAGTGCAGAGAAACTTGTGGCCAATGACGACAACGATTCTTAATGGGCCGTGGTGAACTTGAATCCAGTGACACTTGACATTAAATGAGAGCCACAATTTACAAAACTCTGTTGCATTGTTTGGAACCATTCTGTGCTTTGCACTGTTTCAGTTGATGTGTCTTCTCACATAGTTCTATAATTATAATTCATATTACTGTGAAGAAATTTTCATTGTGGTCTTGTATTGTTAATGTTTTGCAATAGGTCTAGTGTATAAGTGGTCCAGGACCTTGCTGTGCTATACATATAATTTTTACCTTGGTTTTAGTCTGTTGAACTGCATCTGAAGTAATGGAATCAGTTGAGGAATTTCATGTGGTTTGCTACTATCCAATTATTGACTATCATTTCCGAATTAGAGACATGGTTTTCTGATCATTCACACTTTTTACTGGTATACAATAACTAATGCAAAAGCTTACACCTTTCTGCATTATGCAAAAATTCAAGCTTTTGCACACTTATAGTCACAGTAATGATGAAGACTTCGGTCACGTCATTCCCTAAACAAGCCATTTAATACAGAATGCAGGTTCAGGCTATGTGATGCCACTTGTCATCTCAACCATATAAACTTGCTTCTCATGAAATTTATCGACTACTGAACAAAGACATTTGAGAACATTCAGTTTTAGGCAGACCCAAACTGACTATGGCTGCTTCATTACATTCCTTGCTTTTATAATGTATGTATGTATTTTGTGAATGTTCCTGCTCTTTGCCAAATTCAGTGGAGACTGGTCAACAGGTCCATTACTGGATTTACGTGTTCGATTACAGTGAAAAACAAGGTCTGGTCTATCTATATTTGAACCGAGTTTATATCCAATAACTTTACCTGGTCTCTGGTGCTGCCTAGCC
The DNA here is from genome assembly GCA_020284085.1 of Aporrectodea caliginosa. Lineage (NCBI taxonomy): Eukaryota > Metazoa > Annelida > Clitellata > Crassiclitellata > Lumbricidae > Aporrectodea > Aporrectodea caliginosa. The sequence continues at coordinate 381,748 of JACEVL010000160.1, forward strand.
ATTTCACCCATGTTTTGTTGCTATGCAACATACAGTTACCCATCATAAGTTGTCTAGGTATTTGTTTCTGTTGCTTATGGCTGGTGATATTGAAATATAATTTGGACCAGTTAGCTTTCAGAATCTGGATATTGGACAGTTAAATTTTTGTCCCTTTGAAATATGAGCTCTGGCCACACATAATTTTCTTTGTGAGCATTCCTTACATATTCTTGCTCATAATGAGATTTGGCTAGTGATACACTGGTGTTCATTTCTAATCCAACTTCCAGAACCTATGTACTCGCTGAACGAACTTTTTGGTTGCTGGACGTAGACTTGGAAATCTCTCCCTGTGTCTGTCCTTTTTGTCCATTTGCTTGCCTTTCTGTTCTCAACTTGAAACCTACCTTTTACAAACTGCTTATCCTCCACATAGTGCCTCTCTATCTTGGTGGACTAATCTTAGGGATGTTCACCTGATCACTGCTTGGTTTTGGTATATAACTTGTGTTTGCATAGTGACTTTTGTAGTTTAATGTAATTGAACATTTATAGAACACCCCTTCAAGAAATCTACTCGTGGGCGCTCTGCGCTATCCTATATGATGTTAAATGTCATTACAAACGAATATATTACATCAGTTAGCAAAACAATGCACAATAAGCTGAAGGAGTCACCAGTGGCGACCCATGCACACGAGGAACCAACCAATGGATTCCCGTCAACAGCTGAAGATGGAATGGATGGATGTTCAGAGTCTCTGGACAAAGTTGCGTCGATAGAGTGACGACAGGTGACAACGTTCTCACACACGACGTACGTCCAGCCAGCTGTCCATGACCGGTATATAAGCACAATTTAAGGACCATTCCGCCATTTCTTGTACTCTGGCAGTGCCATTCCTACGCCTGGAGAAAGGAGGATGACACTAATCATCTTTATTATGATGTAGTGTTGTTAAACAACTAACCATCTAGGAATGTTCAATTACAGTGAAAAACATCAGACAAGTCGTGTTGGTTGTTCGATAACAACAGGGAACATCAGAGGTCTGATAAGTCTGGGGCATTCATGTTTTGGCTCACACTAACGACTGCACTCTTTCCCTTCTTATTCCAGTGTTGACCTTGCATAGAACATAGGTCTATTTACAAGCAAGAAGCATTTAATATTTGTAGATGATCATTGTAATACGATGGGAAGTGTTGAATATTTTAATGAAATATGGAGCGGAGATCATTTGAATGGTATTGGCATTTGCACATGTTAGTTCTATTTAAGAAGGCAAGAAAATAAGACGAATAAAGGGTGCAGATAGGCGTACATCTTCGAACCTATGTGAACACCATGAAGGTCTCGCCAATATATTCAAGAATCGAGACGTGTCTATAAATGTTTTCTTATTGGGACACGACAAATCTTACCCTCCTTTTGTAACAACTCTATTAATAAACATCCATAGCACCTGGGCCTATATACAGTGTACAGCAGCCTACTTAGTCATTTAATTACTTGCTCAAATCAAGCCAACAGCTGTGCTTACAAGAGTTGATAAGACGAGGTTGCTCAAGTCTGTTGTGATTTTCACTTCACACGAAGTTATGTATTCTAATGGTTGAGCAAAATCGCATCCTTATTGAGTTGAAAAAGCCAATGCTACAGTCAAAATATTATCTTTAACACCTGAAATATGTATATATAACAATAGAAAACTAGAATATAAATATATACATATATATATTTGTTGCACAATGTTATCATTACAATGAGCTATATATAGTCTTATTATATAAAAATCATCCATATACATAATTTCTGAATAAATCATATATATTACGTACATTAATTATATATAAATTACATATATATGGAACGGTTTCTATATTCAGCTAATGCCAAAATCCTCAACAGGATATTCTGATGTCAATCGATGGCTCCCTTTATTAGTAAATATCGATTACCTGTGGCATGAAAACCTTAACTTAGACTTTCTCTACCATGTATGCAACACCTAAAATAGATATACAAAAAAGCTATGGCTTAGATTTACAAGGATAGGACAATCAGTGTTGATGACGCCACGGAACCACAATCGACGGCTAAAGTTTTCTTGCACCAGAGAAAATATAAGACTCAACTGATGGAACGGAAGTTCTAAATTTAGAATAGCAGTTGTTGCTTTTATGCAGTAGGCTCATACTAAGTAGGCTACATGTAATCTGCTACATGTGGTGAAACATTGGTAGGCCTAATGCTTTTCAGCTAAACAATAAACGGATCGCTGGGAATTTGTTAAAATAAAGTAGGATCGAGAAAGTTGATTCCGTGATTGTCTAAAAGTCCACCTTATGTGCATCAGCGCATTCTGAAATAGATGACATGTCCAACATAGGCCTGATTGTCCCGAAAAACTGCGAACATCTGAGGATTTTTCTTTCTTTCCGTAACTGAGTCATAAACTCTGCCATTCCTGTCCTTGGGTGGCTGAAGTAACTGGGACGAGCCTTTCGTAAATGAACCGGTCAGGACAGAACATCTCAGCATACACTGTAGCCCATCAGAATTGGGCGTAGCATATTGCCTATCCATCGCATAACCAGGATCCACGGAGAAATAAGTGCCGCGTCCCAGAGCAGTGCCTGAAAATGAAGAAAACAAGCAGACTGTAATTCTAATTATTTGATACTGCTACTCCTTCCAAAGTTTAGAAGTGCACACACGACTTTACGATAGAACATTGATGGCTACAAGTAAATGTGAGTGAAGGACTTGCTCAAGGTCCTTACACATCGATTGCATGAGTAAAGTCTCAAACCTGTACTCTGTTACAGGTCAAGCGCTCTAAACCAGTGCTTCCCAAAGTGGTGGTCCGCGGATCGGCAACTGAGTCCGCGGACCGGCACCGGTCCGCGAGTCCTCAGTTGCCGGTCCGCAGAGTGAGTCAAGAAACTTGTCAAATTGTCTTGGAATCAGGAAATGGCTATTATAATTTTGTTAAAGTCATAAAAACACTTTTTAGGCTATCAGTTAAAGGGCAATAGAGTCATAGAATAGGCTAAGTATGCATTTAAATCAATTTTAATACATATTTGACGAATCTATTTTAGGTTATCGACAAACTTTAATAAATTGGGCCCAGGTCCTTCTGCAGTGGAAAATTCCTACCGGTCCGTGACACCGAAAAGTTATTTCTGCCGGTCCGTGACACTGAAAACTTTGGGAAGCACTGCTCTAAACAATTGGTTACCATGTGCATGAGGAATCCGGCTACCTACCAAATAATGACTATTTCCACTAGTAGTATCTTGAGCTAGAAAGGTCCATACACATTACACACGCACCTAAAGCGGCCAGCAGCCATTCAATCATGCAGTGAGGAACCTGATGAAGGACCTCACCCAATAAATTAATTGAAAAATTAGTTGAGTCAAGGCTACACAGTCACTATAGAAAAACTTATGTCTTACCGTACTACACCAGTCTTACCGTACTACACCAGCCTTTGACCTAATTTTCTAGGAATCAGATCCCAATGTGCAACATTAAAAAATACAATTTTGTAAGCCTGAATTTTACAGCTGTTGGAAAGAGGTTAAGAATGGTAGCACTGAGTGAACTTTAATTGGTTTCATTATTAAGCAAATAAAGTTTGACTTTTGACTGTGTGTCTGTGCTTACTGTTGCGTCCCGCCAGATTTCTGTCAAATCCTTCTGAAATAATAATCTTCATGCTGTTGAGGTCAGTGCCATGGTATAACGTTCTCTCAAAAATGGCTGGTCGGCGGCTGTCACTCTCCATATGTTGTTTCATTGTGGCGTACAGATTATGGAGGTAAATATTCTGGACTCGGTCAATCTTTAACAACAACAAAATTTTGTCACAATGCAAAAGAATCAATGCAATCAAGCAAAAAGTTGCTTTCAACAAAACTCGTTCTCACCAATCTATCACATCGTTCAGACTTATAAGTCCGTGCCTTGAAGTGGAGGTCATCATAGCAAAGGTACAACATATTTTAAAAATCTAAGACGGTAGCAAAATCTTGAAATTCTGAGCAAATAAAAAACCACCAAAAGATCATAAAACTTGTTCATTCTAATTACCGTATTAGTGAGATGGCAGCAACATTATATATTGCCTTATATAAAGTGCTAAACTGACTACAGACCAAGCATCTATACAGCTTTCTATATAAACAGCTGTATCTTACAGTTAAAAGGGGAGCCAGTTAATACCATGCAGTGAAGAAAACACAAATGACAGAATCAGAAATTAGTTACTTGACAAACGCTGAACTTCGTCTTCGTCGATTCCAAATTACACGTAATTGTCTGGTGTTCTGCTTCATCTGTGCGTAATGTAACCAGAGACACCCTTTCTCCATTATTGGGTATATCCCAGTTTTCGGGTGGTTGTACAACTGCAAGAAATGCATATTTCCATAACTAATACTAGAACAAGACTTATGATTATTAAGCATTTTGGAAACTAAACTCAAAGGAAGAATTTTAGCAGCAATGGTAGTTTCAACTAGCCAAGTCCTGTTTCTTTATTTCTGTAGTACCTGGCATCATTATTATTATTGTTCCTGGTCGCTGTTGCTTACATGCTGCAACTAACAGGAATCTTATCATTCCTAGGCCCATTAGCTGTCATTTGGAAGCTTGCCAGAATAACTCACTTAATGTACATGTTCATAAATCATTGTGACAAACAGAATCACATCATAGGTGGCAACTTTTGCTTTTGTCTCTGGGTGCATGGGTTCTACCCTGGAAAAATGTTTCATATTTTACATTGCCGTACGTGAGTTTTAGCGCATTTCTGACAAAGAAAATTGTTACGTGGTTAGAAAAGGTATTTGAAACTCCCATCATGGTGAATGACATCGTTGTGCAACCTTACTGCTTACATGTTCCGAAATTTGGGTAAGTAGCCTGTCTTATATAGTACATTTGCAAATTTATTGTACTATAGTAGGTCTGAATTCTTCTGGGTGTGATACATCCACTGAACTTGCTCTCTGGGTGCATTCGCACACAAGGCTCCCACAGAGTCGGCTCCTGTGAAGCAAATACTTAGGCAGGAGCCAAGTGTCCGAGTAGAAATATTCGGAACTACTACAGAACCCATTATTATTGTTATCAAAAATTTTTCTTTTATTAACTAATAATAATAATGATGATATTCTTTGTTATTTCAAACCGACAAATGCAGTATGATTACAATTTAACATGAACGGATGATCAAAAGTTATTACAGGAGTCGAATTTAACGGTATATGGCAGCAATGCAAGGCAGCCATCACATCCTACTACTCATTTTGCCAAAGCCATCTAGCGAATGATAGGCTGAGTAGCAAGGGTAGCGAGAATTTATCCGCTTTCCTACTGCTCTTCATGCTAGTGATGTTACCATTACTGTATGGACCACCTCACATTGGTTAAACATGACCTGGGTAACTTTATAACTTTATTGGAACATACACATATATACATACGGTTGGCATATCTGGAGGTTTCACATTGTGAGCACTTTTCATCTGCATTGCTGTTTGCAGTTGTACAACAGCAACACTCCCATTCGTCTGTTTCATCAGAATCAGAATCGTTGTTGTTATTTGAATTCATCACAAGGTTTTGTGCTAAATAACCAATTCAGAAATCAGCCAATCAAAGTCAATAATCAACCCATAAATGAATCAACTAATAAAGTAGTTTTTTTCATTTTTTCATTTAATTCTTTTATAGATAGTGTACAACTAGAATTCAAAAGGTAGACCCCCACATCCAGTCATATGGATTCACATACCAAGTCATATGGATTCACATACCCAGTCATATGGATTCACTTAACCAGTCATATGGATTCCCTTAACCAGTCCCCTTAACCAGTCATATGGATTCATACACCCACTCATATGGATTCACATACCCAGTCATATGGTTTCACATACCCAGTCATATGGATTCACTTAACGAGTCATATGGATTCACATAACCACTCATATGGATTCCCTTAACCAGTCACATGGATTCACACACCCAGTCATTAACAACTACAATGAAAATTAAATAAACAGTTTCAAGCAGTCTAATATATATATATGAACAGTGGAAATAAAGCAGGTGTTCCCGACTGAATTTCTTGATCACAATTATGTATGTAATTTGTAATTTGATGTAATTGAAATTACGTAATTTGTAATTTCCAGCAAATTTCTAAAGTAATTTGTAATTTGTAATCCAATTACATTTTCCCAAGTAATTTGTAATTTGTAATTCAATTACATTTTACCATGGGGTCATTGCATAATTACGTAACGCCGAAAATGACCGTTTTGGACCCACCCACCCACCCACCCTGTAACGCTTCGTAACGTTTCCCTAGACCCACCCACCCACCCTCCCCAGCGTTACGTAATTATTGCTACGAGAAATTCATTATAGATTTACTATGTGAAAACGCAAATAATTCATATTTTATAGCAAATTTTATATGGTATGTGAATTTGACAGTAGGCCAAAAATATACTAAATGTTTTATTTATATAAATGACAGTCATGTTTGAAATGCAATTTTGTTTTTTAAGTTTTACGTTGAGTTAAAAGTTTTACACACTGCTGAACAGTGTCATGGGCTAAATTGCTTATTAATAATTAATCAAAAATAAGATGAACTAATTATTTGCTTAGTCTTAGCACTTCGATAATTACTAATACAAATATCACCCAGTTTTTGTTGGGCATCAATTTTAAATGTTTGAAATTCGTGTCCACAAAGTAAAATATGCTTTAAAGTGGTTGTTCGAGGTCAGGAATCCAAGGAGAATTACCACGTTGTTCCGACGGTAAAACATTGAAAGATCCAAACAATTCGAATAGTGATGTCCTGTTTACACAAACGGGAGAACAGATATGATGATCTGAACTTCCGCTGGTGTCTGCTACCGGATCTTCTTCGGCTACTTCGGTAGGCCCTGTTGGATCCTTCGGCGGCAGTTTATTAAACACTAACTTAGTTTTGATTTATACTATAGCGTGTTTTAGTTGGATCTAAGTTTTAAATCAATAGCACGAAGTTTGAACTTCGATCACATCGTGTCTAAAGTGTCATTCGATGTTAATTTAAAATTCATTTATAACTAAACTGTTGGTAAAAGCGTTACGTAACGTTCAGCTCCACCCACCCACCCTCGTAACGTCTCGTAACGTTTTCAAGGAACCCACCAACCCACCCTGGAGCATTACGTAATTATGCAATGACCCCTAATGTAATATAGGCCCTACTTCTGACCGACCAGTGCAGTAGCTTTTAAAAGAGTTCATCGTTGATTCAGATACTTAAAAATCTAAAAACTAAAATGTGCAAGACTTGGGCTGTCATTTCAGTATCGAAAAAGCATAAGAAATTAATAAAAATTTCATCTAAAAGTTACCGTCATGGACTCTTTGCTGGTAGGACAATCCAATTTGACATCTGTTGTTTAGTTTTCCCTGAAAAAGTAAAAACTTAAATTAACCAACAATGCAGTTAGTGTAGGCTCACGCTACTATAATATTAAAATTCAAGAAACTAATGCTTTCGTGCATTTCGCCATCATTAACAACATAGAAAGATTCTACTAATTTCAATAGTGAGGAATTCGAAATTTTGAAGAAATCTCTACAATGAGCAGAGTCGATCGCTAAAGAAAAGCAGCATTTGCATATACCGTAATACGTAAACTGAGAGCAGTCTACTTACCCTAAGGATTAGGTCCTTGTCAACCGAGTACTTAGCGGCCACGGAAAACTTGGTGTCTGTATTATCGGTCGACCAACCCTTCTTTATGCCGAGCTCCAACTTGTCATTCACCTTATGGTAAATGCTGCTTTGGAACTGGGTGGAGTTATTGCTTTAGAAAACAAGATCATTTAAAACTGGATTCAGTTTACATAGCATCATAACTCTCTCAAAAGCTAAGCACCTAATGGTGTACTTAAGACCCTGCTTAAGAGGACTGCCATTGAAAGCTCGAGACGACCTACCTCAGCTCCTTGCTTGCCCTTATGCCAGGAAAGATGCATGACAGAACGCATTGCAACAGCCACGAAAACTGCTCAGCAGCCACGCAGCCAATACTGCTCTGGTGCAGGAGAAACAAGAGTCAAAGTATGGAAGGGAGGGTTGGGATGGAAGGGAAGGAAGGAAGAGATGAGGCCGCCAAATTACGGTGGAAAAAGACCACGGGGAGGTCAAGTTGGTTTCTACCCACAATAATCAGTTTATGAACTAATAAGAAGATCAGCATATATATGTCATAAAAATAAAAACTATGGAGGGATTATAAAACGACCTTGTTAGATGTACTAATGATAGAGAAAGACTTAGAAGGTGCAGGGTTCAGATAAGTGGATTGGCAAACGTGGGTGAAGTAATTCAATTCAGCGTCCTGACTGTCCTCTTTGGATTCGCAGAAGATGCAGCTCAGTTAAACGAGATCATCACAACGTATAATGTGTAATTGTGTCCATATAAATATATAACTATTTTTCGTGTATGTGCTTGGTGGATCAGACATGGAGGTGGTGACAAAAATAGACTAATTTGCTGGGAATTCCGGACTTCTGTGAAGTCTCGGATAATCTGAATTTATGTCATAGACAATTTTTGGTAACGACGAAACATTATAAATAGCTTAATATAACTAGGTTTAGCCGTTTCGACTTACCACGCATATAACGCCTACGTGGAGACACCTGTCGAGTATATTTCAATTTACAAAATGCAGCTATAAAAATTATATCAGCTTAAAAATCTGGCTTTTAACTCAAAAAAGTAACCCAACTTTATTTGCTGGTCTGAATGCAGTTGGCTTGCAGTCACCTTAGACATCCCATGCATAAAATGACACCTTTTCGTGACAGCCGACCACTTGCAAGAAATTGCATTCGTGAACTGTCTCACGAGCTTCTATTGTGATTGATCCTGTTAACAATTGAGTTGAGCGTTGACCTTGCAACGCGCAGTGTGTGGGCTCGGGCCTTACCTCCTATTCGAGGTACCTTGACCAAGAGCCTCACGCAAAATTCTTCGCACCATCGACTGACGCTTTGTCATTATGTGGTAGCGCTCAATAAATACAGAAATAGTAGGTTCTAATACTTAATGCAATTTGGACGCTGTAACTTCAGTTAACGGGCAATTTATCGTGTATACCTACAAGGCCAGATAAATGGTGTAGTCTTCCATGGTGCGAGCGGCTGCCATGTTGAAGTTCGTCATCGCTGAGCGGCAGGTGTCATAGGAGAGAAGACATCCAGCCAGCCAGCCTTTATGTCTGTCAAATACATTCAAACCAGAATGTATTCTGCTGTTGAGTTTCAGTTCCGCACAGCAAACTATTAACTATATCCATCGCCGAAGACAAAGACCGATTGTCCTTAATTTTAATAGCCTTATCGTCATGAATGGCACATTTGCATCATCATGTAGGACTTGCATATAGTCTGAACAATAAGTTATTTATAATCTGAAAATCATAGTATGTTAGTACTATAATACTACACTGCTACATTAAGTTACAGGGAACAATTACACATAAGTTAGCATCTGTGACAGACATACTTATAAGCATACACCGGGAATAATAAGCTACACACTTAAGCTGATTACACTTGCGTATAAGCGAATTTGCAACATGCATAATGGTTCCTAGGCCTAGGCCCTATATATAGACCAGGAGTCGCGAATCGTTCTAAGACTGCATGCCAAGAGTGCCCCTACGTCACTTTCTAAAAAGACCGTCAGTGCGTACGCAATGCAAGTATTTATGTATACATATAGGTAGGCTTATAAATAAGTTATAATTATGTATGTATGTATGGACATAGGTAAGCCCTATGTATGCCATATTTAAACAGCGCACATGGAACCCTCTGAAAAGCGCAGATCATACCCAAGTACGATTGATCCTGATACGTTGGGTCCAGCAACATCAGCATCGATGCTTGTGTGCATCGTACTGTTCTTGTACACGGCTCTGACTGTGGCATTTTTCTTCCTATTAAAAACACCAAGATGTTCAACGATTTGTTTACACAGCTAAATGTTCTTAAGTTTCCTTATTTCGGTTCTTATGCACTGGATGTGTAGCCTAGCTTATTAAAAGTTAAACATTTATACAGCAGAGTGCATTTTGTATAAGAGAATTTCAGTATTTCACCAACTGGTTAATACTACCTCCTCTTGAAGATGTAGTTTCCCCAAGCATAGGGCCTATTGCTCTTTTGTATAGGTTTTTTCAAACTGTTGCTAGCCATAAGTTGCTTTAGACAATTCTACGTAAAATAGCTTATAATTATTACGCATTTACAAACGCCATTACACAATGACCAAGCCTCAATCGATAAAACTGAGCAATTGTAAGTGAAGGGCTTGCTCAAGGTTCCTATACAGCATAGGCGCAACCACCCTATGGGACCCGTGGGACGCGTCCCCCCCAACTTTCGAAAAACTTGGGACCGTCCCCCCCAACTTTTGAAAATTTTGAGGTAACAAGAGCCCAAGATGCACTCCATTTGGTATCAAATGCTTAAAATTGCGTTGGCTTCTGGGGCGGAGCCCCAGACTCCGATGGTGGAGCTTACGACGCTCCCCCGTACCCCTAGTCATTAGGGGCTTCTTGCCTTCGTCATTCGCGGCTGTGCGCCTTCCGCACACGCAATTCCCCTTCCCTAACAAATCACTGGACCTGACTGATAAAATACAGGGTAAGGCTAAAGCCGCTAAAACTCAATTGAGTCTGTAAGAATTCAGTGCAGAATGTTGCTGTATAATTTCGCTCTAAAACTTTACTTATCTCGATTTTTAAAATTCGACTAAGGCTCGCGGTAGAAGCCTAGTGGGACATTTCAATTTTTAATGCTGCGTCTACGAGTGGTGTTCTTCTAAAACCTAAACTCTCAGTTTAATTATAATAATAAAGTCATATTTTTTCACAGATTTAGATGGTTTAGGTACTTTTACATCGAAATCATCGGTGAAAAATTTGAGGTAAATTAGAGCCCAAAATGTACTCCATTTGGTATCAAATGCTCAAAATTGCGATGGGGGAGCTTACGACGCTCCCCCATACCCCTAGTCGTTAGGGGCTTCTTGCCTTCGGCAATCGCAGCTTCGCGCCTTCGGCGCTCGCAATTCCCCCACTCAGACATTCTAGTAGGTCCCCCAACTTCTGGACCGTGGTTGCGCCCCTGCTATACAGTAATCGCTTTAACGAGGATCAAACCCGTAGGCCATTCCGCGCTTTACAAGGCGATCGCTTTAGCCAATCGGCTACCATGTGTCCCACTGTGTTTATATCCTACTGCCGAAATCCTTGATAACCAAATTCAGGGAACATAAATGATACGAAGGTATGGAACTGTTCTGGAATAGACACTCCAACAGCCAAGCAGTCCACTACAGTAGATTTTTATGTGAAGAGATGAAACTAAGATGAAAGGATGATCGAAAGATTCAAACAACTGCCAGAGTTATTAATAACCATAGACATTTTAAAATTAGGACAATGTATAGATTTAGGTAATTTAAGCCAAGCTCCAGATTGTTATAAATAGGCCTACTAAGACCATTACAAGAACAATTGAACCAATTTATTGGGTAATATTGCATTGCATTATTACAATAATGCAATACAATCGGTTAATTAGTAATTTAGTCAAGACATGCTGTTTCATTGTCAGTTCCTGTAACATAATACAATGTTGTTGTCGTGAATGGCCTTGCAATTATAAAAGTAGGCCTACGCCTTGGCGTTTATTTCCGGCAAAACATTTTTGACGAATTAACCGCGCGTACACCAAACACATGAAAAAATGGACCAATTGCACAGACGACATAACATTCATCGATGATCCATTCGTCCTCGTAAAAAGGACACCTGATAAAACAAGTTGCCCAACAAAACCATTAACTGATGCTATACATATACCTATTAATTACGAGCAGTTCCCGGATAACAGTACATACACCAGCATTCGCCAGATATACATCTCGCAGGTAAGAAAATGAAGAAGGTAGTATTTCGTGACATAACTTTCCCCTCACGACTCGATTAATTAGTGACCCATTATACAGTTACTCGGTTAATTAGTAAGTATTAGTTACCTTAACTCATCACTTGTGAACAGGCTGGTGCTCTGCGCTTAATTTTAGAGTAGCACATTATAAATTGGGAGTCTGCAATTACGATGAATTCAGTTAATAGAAATTAGTCACTGTATATCACTTAATTATTTACGAGAAATCAATGAAATAGTTGTAACTCGTTTAAATAGTTGCCACTAATCGGCTAATTATAGTTACTTCTTTAAGTAGTAGGCAGAGATTGAATTGTTTGGGGTTGGGAGGGTTCAACCCCCAATTCATTTTTCAACCATTCCAGTTAATTCCAAATCCAATTTAAACTCATTAGCCAACTCAGCTATAATGAGTGCACTGACCGTACACTGCCGTTGGGAAGATGAGACGGTGAGAGAGAGGACCCGCCCTAAGGCTAAGAAAATGAAGTCGCTAATACTTCATAAGTTCATATCCATGTCTGCCTCTCAGGCTAGCTTAAGAGTAGTGGTGTTTATGGTGAAATCGGCGTTTGTTCTGATTTCATCATACATACCACTACTCTTAAGGGACTGCTCTTCTTCTCCTTCTCCTTCTCTTCTTCCTCCTCCTCCTCCAACTCCTCCTCTTCTTCTTCCAGTTACTTCCCAAAAATTATCTTGAGTGGAGTAAGTTAAACAGTGATGGTAAAGTAAACAGTGATGATAGCACTGTTAAAGGAACTGCCATTTTCTTCAGCAGACTGTCTGACTGTGAGAGACGATTTAGTCAAATGAATCTCTATCTCATTATTGGAAGAAGCAGATTGATCCTTATATCTGTTAATGACTTATTAATGATTGGTGTAAATGACCACTTCTGGCACTATGGAATGCCCAGAAGTAGGTCTATGTATTGGTTGAAGTTGGCAAACATGTAGCCCTGGACAAAGCTACAGGCTTGTCAAGGACCGCTGAATTAGCTAGTCAAAGTTCGAAATTATTTGCTTAATTAATTAAAACCATTGCTCTGCTTTTTCCAGTGTTCATTCATACAACTTGAGTTTTTGTTAAGTCATAATTTTTTGGCCATAACTATAAATCTTTTGAAAACATAACTCAAGAGTTTCCAATAAGTATTCTTCATTTGGACGATATTTTGACATAGCTAAGAACCGAGTGCATGTACACCCACGCCCACTATAATTTAACACTCATACCGGTGTAGGTACCTAAGAAATTCTGATCGGGAATCCGGACATGTAAAATATTGATTAATTATATTAATTAATTGTATTGTACATAATTTTGTACAATTTTGTATTGTACATAATTTTGAATTGTCGTCAACGGCCTTTGATGTCATATGATGACGGTAAACTTGTGAATAAAAAAAAAAGTAGGGGTATCATTGTAAATCAGTTCATTATTTACCCAGTCAGTGGCACGAAGTGTCCGTCACAGGAAAGTTTCAATCCTTGAAGCAGCTTATCTTCGACCACCACTTCGGCTGAGACCATGTTCTCCAGACTCCACTTCGTACTCCAAGACAATCCTAGTGCAAAGAAGTTTACCGTTGACAATCGCTTATTGCTGCAGATATTATTTAAGAGGCAGCAGTGGTGTTCTCTCCAACTCTACATTGTAGGCCTAACGAAGCTTTTGTGGCCCTTTTAGGCCCTCGCAAAACAGGCCTACAGTTCACTATGCATGCAGTTCAAAAAGGATGTACAGAGTGTTCTTTATTATTATTATTATTTTTATTATTATTATTACAAACATTTTTAATGCACACGAAGTCTCAAATAATCATAATATTAATAATAGTCTAGGGGCCTAATAATCTTCGTCTATCAATTCAAACTGACACACCACAGTATGATTACAAGCCATAGATCAACGGATGATCACAAGTTATTACAGGAATTGAATTTAACTGTATGACAGCCATGCAAGGCGCCCATCTGTCCTACGGCTCACTTTACCAACGCCACCCGGCGAATGAAAGGCTGAGTCGACCTTTGGGACGGTAGCGGGAATCGATCCCGCGTCCATGCTGATCTTCACCTCATGCGAGAGTATTACCATTACCGGTACCCTAAACCCCTATACAGATGATTATGTACCCCTCCAGGTACACCATGATTAAAAAGGTAGCATACCGTTTCTAAGCGAATGCCGTGCTGTTTCTTAGGGTTTAGGCCCATTACGCTGGGATAGGCTACTCTGATCAAAAAGAAGGTTAGCCCATGAATGATGAGAATGTAGTTCTTCTCACTATGTTTCATTAACTAACGTAAGCCTATAATTGTTATCCTCGATAGATATGAAAGTATTTAATCCAGTGCATATTTTAACGGATTTGGACTACTGGGACAAAGTCTGCTACACAACTTTCAATGTTATTGGAAACTAACATTGAAAGTAGAGTATTACCTGGGGAAATCAGCAAAACTACTGGGACAAATCCTAAAACTACTGGGGAAAATCCTAAGACTACTGGGACATTTATCCAAGTAGTTACACAGTTAAAATATGCACGGATTTAATCTACAACAAAATTAAAGTCTTTTACAGCCTCCACAGTGAATCTCTTGTCCGTATAGTCTTGCGCCTGTTTGCCTTTCCCTTCATCTGTCTTCATATGGCATATACTAGGGCCTATAGCTATAGGCCTATATCTGTGGCAAAAGTTTGATTCCTGCTTTGAGCAGAAGCACTGTGAGATCTCGAGGTGTGACTCACCGATGTCTTTCCAGACTGTACTCTTGAGCTGCATATCTCCGGTGACCATGCCAGTGTCGTGATGATCAGTGCCACTGGTCATCAGCTCCATGTCAGATGCGATCTTTGTCTTTACGTCGATTTTGTAAGTCCCATAGTCTAATTAAAAAGACACCACAACTCCATACAGCAACTCGAAATAATTGGTTTATTTATTTCATTGGCGACAGTTGCAATCTACGTTGCAGGTCCGTGCTATCAACCTGAGGTGTAATAGTAATATCCAGTGTTTAACGAAAACTTATGGCTGCCAGGGCAGTTGACGTAGACCTCATCTTACCTAGCTGGCTATTATGTTATGGCTATTGAATTCTAAAGGGTTAACTCACTTGCAGTGACGTAGCTATCATGCATGTATGTGCAGGGGGTAAGGCAACCGGGCCCACTACCCGGGGTCCACAGAGACAATTCAATTATTTATCTAATTCACATTCCTGTTTATTTGGTGACAGATCTATAGTGTTGTGAACTTGTGATGTTTGAATGTTTTGACAGTCGACACACTTGTATTACTTCCTTACTTTAACAATGCCAGATGCCGCCTACCAGCCACCGTACTGACTACTGAACTCCTTTTACCTTGTTTTTGCGTCTCGAATGTGACCGTCGTGGTCACATTGCATAATGGCGTTAGAGCGTATGCGAAAGATAATAAAGAATGTTAGTAATACAGTTTAAAGTTGAGAAAATGAAGTGAATCAGCAAAACGAAAACCTCATGCCGTTGTGCTTCAAATAATTCAAATAAGGGGACTGACTGTTGAAGTTTGAACTGTTCTGTATGAAACACTGTCTGCAAGACGTAAGAGTATTACATGAAGACATTTAAGCGGATTTGCGAAAAGTAAAAAAGTTGCTAAAGCGCTGGTATAAAGCAAAGCGCAGTCACCAGGTTATTAACGAGTGCTCCGTCGTGTCAGATGGGTTGTCCAGAGATATAAAGGGACGATCCTATAGTCCGATTGTCAGAGACCAAGGAGATGAGACAGAGCAACAGAGGAGCGACCCGGTGTAGCACTATGGTTTATCTTATTAGGGCTAAGCCGCTCCTGTCCTTTCCCTCCGTTTTTTAAGGTCGTAAACGCTGGACAAGGATGGATGTTCAAAAAGTCAACACGCACCCGCTTATGAAGTTGATTGATAAAAATATTGTCGATGAAACTCGAGACTATAGTCACTGTTAAGGGCAATGGTAATATAATTGTTATATAAGTTATACAGAGCACTGTGTCTATCATCCAGTTGGAACCATCTTCCACATGAATTGCGTCTTGAGCTCCTCAGCCTTTCTCTTCCTCTGTTTCGGAAACGCCTGAAGACTATCTTACTTGTTAGAGCCCTGGTTCGGGAGCGCCTCTGAATCTGAGTGGCGCTATACAAATGTTCAATTACAATTACAATTACAATCAGCTTTGGATGCGAATTCCCCGTCGTTCTGACTCTTCGTGTCTGCGGGAGTTCGCCAGAGTTCTCTCTTCTATAGGCCTACGTACGAGTCCTTAATTTGAGCTTAACACAATTTAATGACCCAGTTATAGGCCTATCCCGGTTATAATTCTGAAGTGTGACTACACGTAGCGACCTATACCAAAGTCAGTGACACAATATAGGCCTACAGTAGATAATGAACTCTCAAATAAGCAGTTCAGTGACAATATTATTGATAAAAATAGCAACTAACATGATTTACTAGATCATGCAGTAACGTTGCTGTAGCAATAGACCTACTTACTATATCCTTTGCAAAACAAGTCCTTAGCGGCCTTTCCAAGATCAGCATACGAAGGAATGCTAGCGCACATGTTTAGCTGTCTGTCCTCTACAGAAGAAAAGCCAGAACTCGATTTAAATCTGTTAACTTCATCAATTTATTGAAGCTTAGGTAAGATATGTTTGAGACTTGAGTCTATCTGCGTTGCATAATGCAATAATCAATAATTTCTTCACGCTGCCTATAACTGATTAGGATTCCTATAAGATTTATGACAGCACATTTTACATTTCATTTGGCCGGAGTTACAGCTATGAATATAACTTACTGCATATTTACAATCCTCAGTTGATATGCTCTATGCATTAGACACCAGCAGAACCAATCAGGTTGAGTTAAATTCGGAAAAAGTTTGACGCGTGTAGGCCTAAACCTAAGAATGTGGAAATTATTTGGACGAAACTGACCATAGATGACAACTAATTTTGAATAGGCCTAGGCTACTTCTATCATAGGTTGCAACTGATTTTGAGCACTATCTACAGAGGTCATTAATACTTATCTCAACAGACTGATTTGAAATTAAGTCGTACTTTAGTCGACAATAAGTAGGACTATCGTGCCTAAATTTGTCACAGGACAACTAATTGACAGGCTTTTAACTATTTCATGCGAATTAAGTCACCTTATAAACTTGTGTGAGCTATAATGAATGTTTTCTTAGCCTAAAATTTACCAGAATCGTTCACCAATATCTACAGTTGAACCAATTTAATATTATGGTGCTTCATTATTTTAAAACCTTATATAGTACTTCAAAATTTATTTCAAAGGCGATCATATTTCACTTTCTTATTAACTCGGGGCTGTCACGCTGAGAGTGCCTCTGAATAGCCAGTACTGTGACAGGCGCTTTATAAATTCTCACATACGATACGATATGTTACAGATATAGAAGTTTACTATTAAATATTATGCTAATAATATGTGTAAAAACTTGCCTCGAAAGTCAATATAAATAATTATGTGTTATTTTATTCTGAAAATGCGAAGAAGACGCAGTTCAAACCAACGTCAACTGTAAAGGAAGTGACGTCATCATTCTACAAACAGGTCAGAACTCATCTATTTCTGTAGCTCAGTAGCTTTTGTAAGTAGTCACAATTAGGCCAATGCTTAGGCTACTGTTTAATGAACAAGTTGAGATAGACCTGGACCAGTTCTGAGCTCACAGCTGGCCATATATTTGGGGGAACGGACATTATCCCCCCGGACATTATCCCCCCCGGACATTATCCCCCGGACATTATCCCCCCGGACATTATCCCCCCGATTTTGCGTAGGACATTATCCCCCCGGACATTATCCCCCCTCTGTGTAAATATATGTATATGTACATATTTATACGTATGTTTGTATATATATATATATATATATATATATGTATATACATGTATATATGTATATACATGTATATACATGTATATATATGTATATACATGTATATGTATATACATGTATATACATATATACATATATACATATATATATATACATATATATATACATATATATACATATATATACATATATATACATATATATACATATATATATACATATATATACATATATATATATATATATACATATATACATATATACATATACATGTATATATGTATATACATGTATATACATGTATATACATGTATAAACATGTATATACATGTATATGTATATACATGTATATACAAAATGTATATACATTTTCCTGCATTTCGGCAAGAATATTATACGATTATATCTTAGACTGGGGGATAATGTCCTACCCTGGGGGGGATAATGTCCGGGGGATAATGTCCGGGGGGGATAATGTCCTACACTCATATATTTGACACCAATGACACAAAGCGAAACTGCTTGGGCTCAATGAACGTGGCTGTTGGAAGTGGCACGTACGGATGCAAAGATAGATTCCTAGGTACGGATGTATGTTACAGTATGTGCAGTATGCTGAGTAGGCTATGTATGTATGTGGATATTTATGTATGGACGTATGTATGTATGTATGTATGTATGTATGTATGTATGTAGGCTATGTAGACATACGCATGTAGCTTATTTGATTTGTACGGCGCTATAGAAGTTTCATATTTTTTATTACTTGAGGTAGATATAATATTCTCAATATTATAAATTTAGAATAATCTATCATTAGGCCTATTATTATATTCAAGTCAATGTATTCTGCATCCTTTTAAACAATGTTCATGCCATGTATTAGACTTAGAAGTAAGCAAGTAAGTAAGTATTTTCTTTATTTAACCAGCTGCCAAACAGCCCTCTCAATCAATCAATCAAAATTTATATAGCGCCCCTTCAATATCCCTACTCAGAGGCGCTCCCGACCCAGGCCATACGGAAGAATGCAGTCTTCAATAGTTGGTGAAACTGAGAACAGTTTGGAAGGTGTCGAACAAACGTCTGGCGAACAAACGTCTAGAAGCACATGCTTTTGTGCTACATGTTCATCCCTTGCCAAATTTTTTTGAGCGGCGAAACCAACTGATGCTCAGTTCTACAGGGATAAATATCGTTGACTTACGTGCCTTTCATTCGAAAGTGAAAACAAAATAATCCTACTTTTAAATATTAATTTGTAAACGTTCCCCAGAGTGCGAGTCCCCTAACTGGCTACTGTAAGATGGCGCTAAGCGGTTAAATGGCGTGATAGCGAGACTCCGATATATTGTCATTGATCGTAGGGAAAATATTGACAACGAAGTAAAGGAGTGTTGGTCAGTTAAGTCGGGAAATGTCACGATTAAGATTAATCTGCGCAGTTTTTTTAAAATTAAGTATTTGATATTATCGCCTAGGCTGTATTTAAGAGGATATTAGTAAGTAATAATCGGCATATATACATATATAATCTGAAAGCCGCTGTTAATTAGATCACGAGCCTAACGTCTGGTATTTGGCGGAGGTAAGGTATGCGAATAATTGTGTGTAGTGGGACTGTATCTTTATGGTCGTGGATAGAGTCACGCCCGACGTGAGCCGATATCTGGGACTAGGATCACGCCCGCCTCGCAATTGGTCATTGCATGTCACATGATTGTGTGTGAAACGAACCGACCGATAAACATTGCCGTTTGCGGTGGAAGTTTGTTCACCGTGTTTTCTAAAGGGCACTGGCTACGGTACCGTCCGGACGGTACCGTTATTTCTTTTCTACGGTACCCGCAAATAATCTATGGCCGATTGCACATTTCTATGGCGGGAAAGCCTAACCATCAATAGCGCAGTACTTAAGAGATGAACGAAACTAACCCTAACCCTGACCCTAACCGACCCTCACGACGCCTAATTTGACACTAAACGACCACACGAATACTAACCTGGCCCTAACCGACCCTCAAGTTGTCGGCCATAGAAAAATTCGACGCGAAGACAACAACTTAACGTGACAGGCTTTTGCCAATATTTATTTCAACCGGATGTACACGCCATAGATATGTGCAATCGCCCATAGATTATTTGCGGACGGTACGGTAGAAAAGAAATAACTACCGTCCGGACGGTACCGTAGCCAGTTCGTTTCTAAAGACGAAACTAACCCTAACCCTGACCCTAATCTGACCCTAAACGACCCTGACGACGCCTAATTTTACCCTAAACGACCCAACGAATCCTAACCTGGCCCTAACCGGCCCTCAAGTTGTCCGCCATATCAAAATTCCACGGGAAGACAACAAGTTCACGTGACAGGCTTTAGCCAATAACGCGACGGACGTGACTGTAGTACTGGGGATCCGGTAACGCCCGGGGCGTGAACGGATCCACTACGTATCTTTATAGCTAATACGGCAAGCTTATAGTATCGGGGCTGCAGGATTATAGTGCGTAAGTTAACTGGCGTCGTGAGGGTCGGTTATGGTCAGGGTTAGGGTCGTCATTAGAAAACCTGGTACCGTCCGGCGTCACGCGCAGCATGCCCAAAGATACGGTATACAATACAATACAATACAATTAGACATTTATAACGCGCTTTAACAAGACAAGTCTTGCACAAGAGCGCGTTGCGCTGTGTTCTTAGTCATAGTATAATGAGAATAGATAAGTTTTTAATTTTGATTTAAATTGAGTAGCAGATGAACATTGACGGATTGTAGCTGGAAGACTGTTCCATTCCCTAGGTCCCGAGACAGCAAAAGAACGATTTCCAAACTTCCTCTTGGTACGAAGAACGGTAAAGTCTCCTCGCGTGGCTGATCTGAGTCCTTTAGGATTTGAAGCAGAGCATGGTACGACCATGGACGTCATATATGAAGGGGAGGTTCCAGAATGGATATGATACATGAGGAGGGAGATTTTGAAAGCGATACGGGCGCGAATGGGAAGCCAGTGTAGTTGTTGAAGAGATTGTGTGATGTGATCTCTAGGGCCAAGACCTTTTATTAGGCGAGCAGCGGTGTGCAGAACAGATGTGAGGGGTTGAAGTGTCGACGTTGGGAGGCCAGATAGGACGGAATTGCAGTAGTCGATGCGAGAGATGACAAGGGCTTGTGTGAGAATACGGAGGCAGGTTTCATCCAGGCAACGCTTCACTTGTCTGATTCGGCGAATGTGGAAATAGCAGGCTCTGGCAATGGCGGAAATGTGTTGAGTCATGTTTAGTTTGCAGTCTAACAATACTCCAAGATCGCGAACCACTTCTGAAGGTGGAATAGAACAACTTGAGTCGAGGTTAAGTATTTTCAATGATTTATCTTCATCCTGACTGATCCGACGGTCGAACCAAATGAGTTCTGTTTTCGTAGTATTTAGTTTCAAACGCATGGAAGCACACCATGATTCGATATCACGGGTGCATGCTGCGATTTTGGTTTTGATGTTTCCAATGTTTCTTCCAAAGAGCTTTACGTAGAGTTGGGTGTCGTCAGCATATAGATGGATCATAAGACCATGTTGCGAGGCAATGTTGACAATATTGGAGGTGTATAGGATGAAAAGAAGTGGACCTAGGATGGATCCTTGTGGTACGCCGAAGAGGACCTTGAAAGTTTTTGATGAGTGTCCACCAAATTTCACACTGTGAGATCTTGAGGAAAGGAACGAGGCAATCCATTGAATCGCTAAGTCAGTAATACCGAATTGTTCTTGTAGGATTTTGAGAAGAATGGTATGATCCACGCAATCAAATGCAGCAGAGAAGTCTAATAGGAGTAACGCGGTGATAAAACCGGAGTCGAGAGCCAGGACGATATCGTTGTAAACTTTAATCACTGCGGTTTCAGTAGAGTGATGACGACGGAAGCCAGATTGAGTAGGTGGAAGCAGATGATGCGATTCGACGTAATCTGATAGTTGTTTGTGAATGACTCGCTCAACCAGCTTAGAGATGAAAGACAAGTTCGAGATGGGACAATAGCTGGCCGGGTCTGTTGGATCAAGTCCCTGTTTCTTGATACGTGGTCGAATGATGGCGCGTTTGTGTTTAGTTGGTAGAGACGCCTGGGTTAAGGAAACGTTGATGAGGAGGGCAAGGATCGGAGCGAAGACGGTGTGAAGAGACTTAAGCAGCCAGACGGGTGCAGAATCCAATTCGCACTGCTTTGTTGAAGAATCACTTACGAGTTTTTCAACTTCGGCGGTTGTGAGTTCATCAAATTTACATAGCGAATGGGCAGAGTATAACCCTTCAGCCCCCGATACTATAAGTTTGCCGCTAATACTATCGTAATGGTAGTGATACACTGGTGTAAGTTGTAAGTGTGTATGTGTTTGTATGTATAGCGGCTGTATGTTTGTGTGTATGTATGCGGACATTTACTTATAGCTAAACGAAATACAGGACAAAGCCCTTACATAAATTCCCAACAACACACCAAACCTCCCAGCTTCTCTTCGTCAGTATTTTTACAATATTTCACTCAACCAACTACTCTACCACCCTAACACTTCTCGGCTTTTGAATCTTAACCTGAAACCAAATCTGACCTTGTCTGTCTTTCAGTTTTGTTTTGACTGAGTACCCGTAAATAAACTGGATCCAGCAACAGCATTTCTGAAAACTGTAGAGATCTGGGCAAACATGTAGTATTGGGGTGCGTAATAGTTTACTGGCATCGTGAGTGTCGGTTAGGTGTCGTGAGGGTCGGTTAGAGTCAGGGTAAGGTTAGGCAGCAAGCTTATAGAAACGGATCTGAAGGATATAGTGCGGGCTGAAGGATATAGTGCGTAAGTTTACTGGTGACATGAGTGTCGGTTAGGGTCAGGTTAGGCATTGTGAGGGTCGGTCAGGGTTAGGGTTAGTGTCGTCATTAGAACACATGGTACTGTCCGGCATTCGCGCAGCATGCCCAAAGCTACTGTATAATCCTTCAGCCCAAGCTACTATAAGTTTGCCAGTTAGATGTCGTGAGGGTCGGTTAGGGTCAGAACTCAGGATTAGGGTTAGTGTTGTCATTAGAAAACATGGTACCTTCCGTACAGAATGCCAAAAGATGCCGTATAATGCCAATAGACTTATGCACCTTGATACTACATGTTTTCCGAAATCTGGAGGCAATGATTATTTAATCATCATGAATTGTTTGAACATCGGTTATCATTACAATAGAATACCTGAGGGTAATATCTGAAGGATCTTGAACCTGTCTAGCTGATAGAATATAATTTAGGATATTCTGAACTAGTTCAACATAGACCATTTATGGCTGAGCTAGCTGGAACAGTGCATTACTTTTGGGCGTTTGGCTTATTAAAGTTGTGTGATGGTTGCAATATTGTTTATCATTGTAAGAGCTTAGTAATAGGATATCACTGGGTAAGCTGTTTGTTAAACTGTGCCTCAAAACTTTGGTCCTAATGCTTTTTCATTAAATGGAAATTTACAGTAATAGCGACCATGGTCCACTATAGTTCATAACCCACTGCCCAACGGGTTCGTAAAGTTATGTATTGGAAATCCACTGGAAAACAGTCGTTACTGTTTAAATGTGAGACCTGTGCGTTCTGTGGTAGTGATTTTGAAAGTGCAGCTACAGGGTTATTAGGGACTAAGTGCTGTTACGCTTGTTTCTTAATGGAATATATTGCCCAGTAGCCATTAGTGGATAAACTTTTGTGGGATGCAGATTATATTTAGCAGTGCACTAGTCTTCTAAGTTGATAAATATTCGTGGGATTAAAATTATAATCTTACTTTCTGTTCAGTTGCACAGATGTGACTATCATTTTATCGCTGGTTATATATAATTGGTTGGGCATTGAAAGCGAATGAAGGAGTAACCACCAACAGGAATAATAAATGTCTGGTTCCTGGTTCAGAAAGGTGGAGCTTTGTTGCATTGTGGTTTTCATGACTGAAGGCCTAAATCTAGTGTAATAACTTACTGTAAGAATGGTTTCATATGCAGTAGGTGTAATGCAGAAGTCAGTGTTGCAGAAAAAGTCTGCAGAGATTGGAACTTTCTTGGCTGCAGCTAAATACTGTTCATGGCTGTTGTTGCACAGACAAGAGTTATCTCAATCAAGAGCAGTTAGTCAAGAAGTTAATAAAACCCAGTGAGTAGATACTGGATCAGTGTAAAACCTAGGTACTGGATCAATGTAAGCCTAGATACTGGATGATTGTAAACCTGGATACTGGATCAATGTAAAACTTACCTACTGGATCAATGTAAAACCGAGATACGGGATCAATGTAAAACCTAGGTACTGGATCAGTGTGAAACCTAATTACTGAATAAATGTAAAACCTAGATACTGGATCGATGTAAAACTTAGATACCGGATTAATTTAAAATGTCGCTGTAACAGTAACATTTGAGAGACGTTATGTAGTTTCTGCTGATGATTTTAAAGGTTGCCTGTGAATTAATTAACTGGTTTCAATTGTCTCTTATCTTAAATGTAAGTTTAATGACTTTATTGTCACAAAGTCCTTCCTTCTTGATGACGGCACTTGCTTGCATCTGAAGGGTCAAAAATTGCTACTTTTACCTGGTAGTACTGGACACAAACATTGTAGATTTTCAGTGTTGCATTGGTGATATAGTGTATTGTATAGGCTGTATTGGTAATATAGTGAAGTAGTGAAAGTATTTTTTCAGATGTTTCCTGGTACTAATATGATCACCAGTAATACAACACTGAATTGCTTATGCACCACTGAAACCCATAATAGTATATAGTGATGTATTTCAGTATATATTATATATGTTTATATATACGAAATAATATGAAAGTATATATATATAACTATATATATATATATATATATATATATATATATATATATATATATATATTGCAGCATTGTGAATATATATGTATACTAACTCAAGTATATTATAGTATATATATATATATATATGTATAATAAATGTGTGTGTGTGTTTAATGTATGTATGGACACACACACATGAATAAACCATTAGCTGTAATTAATGTTGCCTCACTGTTTGCATTTAGGCTTATTGGCTAACCTAAGTTCTTATATCGCATGGAATTTGCAGCAGCTGGACCATTGCTAAGCCAGGCAGGCTGTGTGGCTGTCTGCAGTGGTTGTTGTTTGTATATCCGAGTCCTGCATAAATGTACTGGCAGGTAACAGGTTGAACCAAATATCGAATTGACTATAAAATATTCACCAAACCTGCCTTCCTCTCTTCTTCCCTCCCTCCCTCCCTCTCTCACTGCCTCCTGCCCTGTCCCTCCATCTGTCTGCCTATCTCCTTTTCTGCTTTCCTGTGTCAGATGTCTTTCATGACTTTTGAAACAGCAAATAAATGAATGATTTTGAGTGACATGGAGTTGGTATGCCACTGCTCTTAAGTTGTTAATGAGGCCGGTTCTTTCATTTACCGGTATATACTTAAGTGAAGCACCTCTCAATGGCAAGTAAATATTATATCCTTGATGCAGGAAAACAAATATTTATTTTTCTTCAGCTTGTAGCTTGATTTTACTACAGTTACCAGAATGAATGGACATATTTTAAAAACATTTTCTGTTATTACAGGGTGAATATTACGCCCTGGGAAGTAAATTCATTGAGACGCAAAGCTGTAATGAAGATTGGATTGGAGTAAAATCTGATGATTGTTTGGTCGTGTGATGTTGGATTTATCTGAGCAAAATGGGTTCCAGTCAGTCGTCGCTTTCCGACCGCAATAACAGCCATGCCAGACACGGTCGATTAGCCAGCGGTCACCAGAGGGAAAAGAACAAAAACAAGACACATGCAAACAATGTAAATTCGGGCAGGGCGTATGAACATCTTGCTTGCCCAAATGATAATTCCGCTAGGAGTTCTCCCTCGGACGTACGCAGTTCCACATCCAGCTTAAAAGATACAGACAGGAAGAAATCTCCATCTCTCGTGTGTTTTCCATGCTTTAGCTGCGTCGGCAAAGATGATGAACTTAATTCCCGCGGCGTACCCATTCCTGGCCAAAACAATGATTCGGTCGCATTGCTTCGTGTTTCAAGTAAGTTGAGCTTACGTGCGGTAGAAATAGAAGACGAAAACAACTTTCCTCCTGAGAAATCAGAGCCGTGTGCAGATGAAATACCTTCAGAAGAAAATCTTGGAGATGTTGAGCAGATATCTCGCAACCTATGGTTGGGAAACCAAAAAGTCGAATATGTCGGCGATGCGGATTGTGCTTACAGAAAGGTGGTCGCAACAGAAGCTATTGCATCAGACGTGGTTGTGAAGGGAAATAGAATTCCCTGCGAGAAACATGTCCGACCTGATGAATCGGATTCTGTCTATGATCAGAATGGAAGGGTGTTTGTCGTTTCAAAGAAGCATCTTTCTTTTCCATGTGGGTTTTTCAGCCATGCAAAGCCTAAACCGATCGTAGAGGGTTACAGCAATTGTCAGTTGGCAGTCATACCGCTGCGCGAGCAGATCATGGAGAGGGGGAACGAAAGGGCGAAGGATATCGACTGCATGAGTAACAGTACGTCTTACGAGGACTCGGGAAAGGCTAGCGAATCAGAAAGTTTTCTGCTGTCTTTGGAGTCCGGGAGAAATGCGTTTAAAGCTCCGATCGCTAAGATGGACTCACTTGAAACGACTTCTATCGACAGCCTCAATTCAGATGACCTCATGGTTGACACGATGGGTTTCTCGTGCACAAGCTTCAAGGAACTGGAAGAAGGGAACGGAAGTAGAGATCCAGCCTATACCGAATCAATAGATCGCATGAACACAGCCTGCAAAAACCAAACGTTAAATCACTCATTGCATGCCAGGCACGGCTCGGCAAAGGGCACGACACCAGACAGGGTGCAGCCATCTTGTTCTAGTCTGTCCGAACCGAGGCTGGACAAGCGACATCCAGATGCATTTGATAGAAATGAGATGCGGAATGCTGCTAATGATGTCTTGGCCAGTGCAGGTGGGAATGTGACTCTCCGAGAGAATGCTGACAGAATCCGAAGGGTTAGGGTGACCTTTCCAGGAATTCCAGGAGCCAGAGAAAGGTGACTTTCCACTAGAATTCTTTTTGTACTACCTTCCTCTGAATGTTGTTTTTCAGTCTCAAATTGGAATGGGTAATTGTAAGAAGTTGAAAAATCTAGATAGGAATCAATTGGTTGAGGTCTTCATGAATGACAGAGCCTGCCAATGGTGATGTTTCTCATTGCCAAAGCATTGTTTGCTTACTGGTGAACTCTCTATACTCACTCCATGGATCATCAGGCTGGCTTAGGCTGTTGCGAGATAGAATGCACTTTAAAGACACTCCACTAAGTATGTACATGTAGATACATACATATTTTGCATTACATTGTAAGTGTAATTAAGCGACCATCTTCTGTTTAAAGGTGCAGCACTTGGTAAGGTAACCCGGTCATCATATGTTGAGGATCATAAACTTTACTTGTTTAGGCATTTTCAACTTGATGCGTGACTCAGGTCAAGTGCAGGTTTGGTACAACCATTGCGCGTCATCTCCCTTACTTAGCAGTTTTCAAAAATGTTGTATCCACAGGACTGTTAATTTATGTTAGGCTACTAATTAATGTTAATTAATGGTAATTGCTCAGATGCCACAATCAATCAGCGGTGTGGCTGTGCAAACTTGGCCCTTTGCAGGTCTGCCTTTTTGTTTCCCATAGATATTCTGTTTTCAGTGCGTATCACAGTTACCCCCAATACTTATCACAGTTACCCCTAATGCTTATCACAGTTACCCCAATACTTATCACAGTTACCCCTAATGCTTATTACAGTTACCCAATGCTTATCACAGTTACCCCAATACTTATCACAGTTACCCCAATGCTTATTTACACTACCCCCAATACTTATCACAGTTACCCCCAATACTTATCACAGTTACCCGTAATGCTTATCACAGTTACCCGTAATGCTTATCACAGTTACCCGTAATACTTATCACAGTAATGCCCAGTTACCCATAATGCTTATCACAGTTACCCCTAATGCTTATCACAGTTACCCAGTTAATGCTTATCACAGTTACCCCCAATGCTTATCACAGTTACCCCAATGCTTGAAGTGGCGCTATATAAATTTGCAATTACTATTACCATTACCAGTGTCTGCAAACGTCTGATTTCTGTTTATCCTGTTTCAGGAAGCGTTTGTCTTGTCCATCCACTGGAACTGAATTGCCATTCTTCTGCTTCGACAACTTGCGGCCGACCTCGTTTGACCTCACGGACGTTAATCGGTTGTCCGACACAATTCAGGAAATGCCAGACTTGCCAATGCCGGTTGGTGACGAATTTGTGGTCCTGGATCGAGAAACACAAGACGACTTAAGGAATGACATTGAAACGTGTCGAACGCTGTTGCTCGACCTTGGAGTGCTCATTTGCCAGGTGACAAATCTCATGACGCTTTAAATTGTCTTGAGTTTCATGCTTCTGATAATAATAACATAACAATAATGATGATAAGAACAATGATGATGATAATAATATAGTAATAATTTTACTTGCGATCCCTGAAATGCATTCTCCCTTGTTTAAATAGTTTTCCACATCCTCTGGATTTCATCCTTTCGGTAAAAATAAAATAATTATAATAATAATAATAATTTACAATAGTAATAGTAATAACAATATTTATGATCTCATGATGCTTCCTGTGATGGCTCAAGTCTTTTCTCTTTCCTGTGCTGCTGTGCGTCAGTGTCTTTTTTATCCATCTAGTTTAACTTGCGGAAATCTTGAATGTAACTATGTAACTATGTTTGAGCCACAGGCTAAAAAGTCAAATCTTTCGACGACTAATTCGATCACTTACAATCATTCAATCGTCATGAAACTTGGCAGATAGACTCGCCCTCGGAGACATTTCATTCTATAAAAATTTCAGCTCCCCAAAAAGGCTAGCTTATAGAATCGGGGACTCAACTTTTCGAATCGGGGAATCCCCTTTTCCGATATGCAGCGTTGCCATTGGGCAGCGTTGCCATTGGCCGCAACAGAAACGGGTGCGCTGCCTCATTAAACGCATGCTATGTTGTAAAATGAACGCGGACTATATATTTGTAGAGGTAACTGCTTCATAAGACCCATTATAGGATACTAGATGGATATAGTAAAAAACTTTGTTTTTACGGGCTGTATTTTATATCCATCTAGTTTAACTTATGGAAATATTGCTTGCTTGAGCCACAGGCTAAAAAGTCAAATCTTGCGACGACTAATTCGATCACTTACAATCATTCAATCGTCCTGAAACTTGGCAGATAGACTCGCCCTCGCAGACACTTCATTCTATACAAATTTCAGCTCCCCAAAAAGGCAAGCTTATAGAATCGGGGACTCAAATTTTCGAATCGGGGAATCCCCTTTTCCGATACGCAGCGTTGTCATTGGCCGCAACAAAAACGGGCGCGCTGCCTGATTAAACGCACGCTATGACGTAAAATGAACGCGGACTATATATTTGTAGAGGTAACTGCTTCGTAAGACGCATTATAGGATACTAGATGGATATTAGTAAAAAACTTTGTTTTTACGGGCTGTATTTTTTTAAAGTGTGGTTCGTTAGTTAAGCCGGCGTTTGATAGGCTGGTTCATGCATTGCTAGTTGTACCATATGCGGCATAAATCTTGAGTGAAGGCTACAGTTGTCATGTGGCAAATCGTCATAGTGGCACGCCGGTTCTGTGATCCGATTATTTTGGGTTCTACGCTGCTGAGTGGATTCCATATTATGTTGACCACTGGACAAGTTGTTTGTGTGCATTTATCTCACATCTCAGATTAACCAAAACCTTGTGTGCTTGATAAATGCAGTAATAGTTTATTAAGGTAATAATAATAAATGTACAATAATAAGAATAAAAAATAAATTGTTCTGCTGATGTCATATTTTTGCCAGGATGAGATAAACAACGGTAGTTACCTTGATTCGAAAAACAACAATTTGAGTTATTTCTCTATGCAGGAGGTAATCATATGCTTGTTTCGTTGCTCTACATTCATATTACTTAATGACTTAATTGCTAATTTCATTCATCAAGTATTGTGTCGGTCATTTCTTAGTGTGTCATTATTTACCAGAATGCTGTTAATGATGGAGGTTAAAATATAGCATCAGTTGTTTTTTCTAATTTAATGGTAAATTTTGTACAGAATGTTTCAAAGCATAAAATAGAAATTTAGACTTATTGCTTTTAAAAGTTAATAATTGTGTTATAAATAATGGCAATTTGTCTTACACCATAAGTAGCAAGCTAGTCCTAAACTGAAAGTTGAAACTTATTGCTTTTAAAGTGAATAACTGTGTTATAAAGACCATTACACCATAAATAAAAAGCTAGTCCTAAACTGAAAATTGAAATTGAAGTGATTCTAGGATTCTTTTACAGCCTTAATACCTGATTGCTTACGAAAATATTTAGTTTTTTAATGTTATTTTATTTGCCTATATTTTATTTAACTATTATTAGTAGTAACTAGTTATTGTAATGTTGATTATTCATAGGTAGTAAAAATGCTAGATTCTGTAGTAGGTACTTCATTGACTGCTGGACGCAAATGAATATTTAATAACGTATTTTGTAATTGCCTGTATGTCTTGTAGAGCAGTTATTTATAAGACTGTTGTGCTGTCCGAAAGTTCTGTGACTAGACTTCCACATATGTTTTTATTGTGAATTCATTTAATGCAACACTGGTTGTGAAGTTAATATAACACTGTGGCAAACTCAGTTGCAATCATTTTAGGAATTTCAAATAAAATTAATAAAATCATGGCATAGTATTCATTTTTCTACTCTGTATAACCAAGCAGTTTTCTTTGTTCAGGAATCGGGAAAGAATTCTTTACAGGTGACTGAGATGAGAGATGATTCACCATCATACGAACAACTTGCAGTGGTTGGTCATGAAACATTTTGTAATGCTAGAACTGCGTGTAACTACTGGTAATCGTAAATGAGTGAATTTGTTTTCGTATTATTGCATTTGACTGATTGTTAATTTGATTCCTTTGTTGAATTTTTACTTGGTCTTTCCAGTTGAGGTATATATATTATATATATATATATATATATATATATATATATATATATATATATATATATATATATATCATATTTGATTGGATTAGCAACTCATTGTTTGACTGATTCATTCATGTGTTCAGGTGGTAACCTGGCTTTCCATTTCTTTTTCATTTGTAATCCTGCAAGGCCTTCTTCAGTCAATCATTCATTTCTTAAGTTGTCAGTCATTCATTCCTGAAGCCAGTCGTTCATTCCTTAAACCAGTCATTCTTTCTTTGAGCCAGTCATTCATTCCTTAAGTCAGTCATTCATTCTTTAATCCAGTCATCATTCATTTGCCCGGCCAGTCATTCATTGCTTAAGCCAGTCATTCATTAAACCAGTCATTGTTTCCTTGAGCCAGTCATTCATTCCTTAAGTCAGTCATTCATTCTTTAATCCAGTCATCATTCAGTTGCCAGGCCAGTCATTCATTGCTTAAGCCAGTCATTCATTAAACCAGTCATTGTTTCCTTGAGCCAGTCATTCATTGTTTAAGTCAGTCATTCATTCCTTAAACCAGTCATCATTCATTCCATAGGCAAGTCATTCATTCCTTAACTCAGTCATTTATTTCTTAAGTCAGTCATTCACTCCATGAGTCAAATGTCTGTTCATCTGAATGACTAATGAGCATGAGATTACATCTCATTAGTTTTTGATGTATGCAACACTTTCTTTTAATCGAAACTCATGCGAGTTGTTTATTTTCTTAACAGGAAAACAACGAATTAAGAACAAAATTGACATCACTTCAGATGATTATGATAGAACAGCAAAAACTCATCACTACACTTGAAAACAATTTGGTAAGCACTTTGCAAATGCAACCGAAAATTATGTTTATATACATCTGTTGTTCAGAGCTACCCGGGTTCAGTACTCACTTAACACTTTAATGACAAGAGTGTACTAAGTGACTGGGAAACTAATGTAGCTCATCGTTAAAGTGTTAATATGCATGGTTGTTCTTAATATACAATTATTTTGTGCAGTGTTTATCACTTTTGTAAAAATAAGTCTTTTACGACATGTAATAACCGAAAGCAAAGGGTCCTGCAATTCGTAGGGAATTCCATTTAGTAATCGTGTGGCATTGCTCACTGTTGAAAATGCTGGAGTTTTTCCTCAGTAAGTTTCTTCTTGGTACTCAGTAGGTTTTTGTATCATCACCAGCAGTGTCTTGATGCTGCATCCATTGTTTAGCAGTGATGGGTGCAAATGAAAGATTCTGGTGCACTTAACACATTCTGAAAGATACACATTCTGTTATGTTATTTGCCATATTCAGTACTGTTCTCATGTAAACTCGTAGCCTGAGACTTTCTGTCTATGTTGTATAGTTTTTGATGTAGTGGAAGACTAAAATATAATATACTGTAAATAATACAATTTATTTAGTAAACTAATAATGTTGTAATGTGTTAAATGGAACATCTGACAAACTGCATTCAGCTCCAACAGTATATTGTACTGTATATAGACTGTATATTCAAGAACACTGTAGTAGTTTGAGTCTTCGTTTACATTTCACAGTGTAGGTAATAGTTTGGGACTGAAAATGTAATACTAATCCTATTATAATCCATCCCATCCTCTGCCTTTCAAGCTTTCTCATCCTCAATGAAACTGCCATAGCAGCTGCTCTGCCTCCTCTCTCTCTCTCTCTGACTACCAGACTTGGACCTGCACTGGACTTTGATCTCTAGACAACCCTCATCAGCTACTGCCTCCCGTGAAAACGGTTTTATACTCGCTACGCCCCAGAACCCACAATAGAATTATACCTAAGACAAAGTTATTATCTCGTAAAACATTTGTCACACGGATGCTTTATACCTAAATTATTTTTTCTCTCTGTGATGAACTATGTACAACAGTTGGTTTTTTCAATACAGGACATACTTCCTTACTTACTTTACTGATATGACGCACACTCGTGAATAAGCTGGTGCCGTGCTCTTCGCTTCAGAGTATCGCTTTAGAAATTTGGAGTTTACAATTACAACTAACTGTAAAATTTATTTCTTAAAATAATATTTAACCATAAACCATAACCCAAATTTTTATTGCACCCTTCTTTCACAGACAAACACAAGTAATCATTGAAACAAAGCCTTAGGGAACAACAGGGAGGAAAGAAACCCCAAGGGACCTAGGTCCCGCTAAATGGGGTCACCCTTTATTTCAGCGCTATAGTAGAGCGGTTGGCAGGACACAAATTCAAACGGCATTCTTTAAAACTTAACTAGTTAACTAGACAAACAGTCAAACAGTGCTCACATGTTATTCAGACGACTGGTTTATCAAATAATTTCGCAATTTGTGTTTGAAGAGGTAGATATTAGGTGAATTACGTATCTCAATAGGTACGATGTTCCAAGACTTAGGACCCATACATTTAAGCGAGAACCTACGAGTGTTGGTACGGGAGTAAGTAATACGGTAGTTGCTTGCAGAGCGAGTGTAGTACGGATTACTATAAGATATTGTAGTAAAGTAGTTGCCAAAGGCAGACGGTAGTTGTCTAGTAGTGTATCTGAACATGAATTCATTAATTTGCTGTTTAGTTATCTGATCAATTTCATTTGTAATAAGAGACATCTGGTGGATTGTTTGAATCTCCCATATTCTGAATGTTTGTGAGCATTCACTAGGTTTAAGATTGCTGTAATACATTATCCCTATGGCATATCTGATCTAAGAAGCAGTAGGTCTGACTGCTGATTGGAAAATTAATCCCATAATTCATCCTCTACAAATGCATGATGCCAACAGATATAGCATTTCTGTATTTTTAACTGACATGAAATGAGAGTTAATTTAGTTTTGCCTGGAATAAAAAATGAGAGATTAGTTTTACATGTCATAAAATGAGAGATTAGTTTTACATGTCATAAAATGAGAGTTAGATTAGTTTTATCTGGCAATTAAATGAGACTTAATTACGTTTACATTTTAGGCTCAGTTGTGCAACACAAGGCAGAAGAGCAGTCATAATGCTGTGGCTGATGTTCACTCAACTCCATTGACTACCAGTGGATGAACCGAGGTTACTGCGTTAGTTGCCAAGGTTACTGAGTTAGATGGGTTACCACGGCAACGTCAACAGACAAAATGATTTGCGTTACGCGCCTGTTGTTTACAACTTATTTACAATATCTGTGTTTTTACATTAAAGTGGCTGTGGCAGATAGACATTGCAATATTTTAAGATATTCACGTCTTTTTTCTGTAGTCTTTTGGGTGTTTCAGGATATTTGGTTTAGGTATTTGAAAGTATTTATCAGACATGTTAACACTGCAACAGGGGCGGATCTAGACTTTTTCTTTACGGGGGGCGATTTCTGTGGGTTCCCATGAGCGATTTAGTAATTATATCAAACGCAATAAAAAATGTAAACAATTTTATACCAAGGTTTTTGCAAATAAATGCCAACTGCGAAGGTAAATGTAATAGCCTAGGCCTACCTATCAAGTAGGCCTATTATGGATTTTTACGACAATTGTTTGAAGAATTAATAGTTCATTTGTATCAACGGTTTCATCTCAAATAGTTTCCAAGATCAAAGGAATTATAAAATGACTTATCAAATTAATGGTTTCTCAACTTTATAACATGTTACAAAACAAATTCCGATCTTCTGTTTCCAATCTTTGTGATCAATCACTTTCTCCGCATCTACACGTAAATTTCTCGAACAGAGGAGTTTGGCTATTGCGGAATTGATTTGATATAGCGCCGGTGAATAAGCTGGTCTCCCTGACGTGGCTTTTGTGGGCGCTGAGAAATTTTCGAAGATTTACATTACATTACATTACATTACATTACATTACATTCTCGATGCGCGTTCATGAGGGCTAAACCGGTCAACCTTTCCAGACCCATTTGGTCTCTCAACCATGTTTTTAGTAGACGTAATGAAGAGAAGCTCATCTCAGCTGATGGCATGATGCAATGCTGACCGGTACCGTTAGAAGAATTCTTTTAGGCTTACAAACATTTCGGAAGAAATTTCAACAAATTTACACTGAAAAGAACCAAATTCTGGTAAAATAATGGCTACATGTTTACCGATTGTGATTCATTCATGAAAGGGTAAAACGCCATTGTATGTATCATAACTGTTCATTATTGCTGTGCGTGACCTAGGCCTCACGAGGCTCAAATTGCGCCAGCTCCGCACTGTCGCCCGCTCACTCGCTGCTTCTGCTACCTCTACTCTTATCCATACCTTCGTCACAACTAAACTTGATTATTGTAGCTCGCTCTACGCTAGCCTCCCGGCTGGTCGACTGGGGTGCTTGGATCGAATCTTGCGTTATGCTGCCCGCCTTATCGGCCGTATATTCAAATTTGGCCACGTCTCTTGATAGCCTACATTCACGACGTTCTCCACTGGCTCCCCTCTGAGCATCGGATTAATTTTGTGTTTAAGATAGCTGCCCTAGTCTGGCGCTGCCTATTGGGCCTCGCTCCTGCCTATTTTCGTGAGCTCTGCTGCCCTATCCTTAGTGCAAGGGGTTCTCGATCCCTCCACTCATCTGAACAGGGTCTCCTATACTTATCCTTTTTGCCCGTACCTCCATTATGCAGAACCGTGCTTTCTCGGTGATGCGTTCTTCGACCTGGAACGGCCTCCCTCTGGAGCTTCGCCCCTTTCCTAGGACCTTCTCTCTTATGATCTTTTCTCACCATAAGGTTGTTCTTTTTGGCCGGGCTGGAGTTGGGAGCGCCTCTGAGTAGTTTTCTTGAAGGGACGATATCTAAATAGGCCCTATTCGATAACATGAATGAGTGAATGATTTTCATTCTTGTCTTTTTCAGTAAAGGGTAATAGCGTAGGCCTATTTAATTAGTATGTAGGCTATGGTCAACTCCATTTTAGCGTAGGCTATTTAATTATTTCAATGATTTTTAGCTTAACGATTACTGGCATCAATCCAACTTCTATTTACGCAATGAATTATTTTTTATTAATCCAACTTCTATCTAGGCCTATGCGCAAAGAATAATTTTAATAAATCTAACTTCTATTAACGCAAAGAATTATTTTCACCAATTCATATGATTGTTTCTTAGGTTTTATATCATTTGAATGAAGTAGGCCTAGGCCTATGTTAAAATGGAGTTGTCCATAGGCCTACAGAGGAATAATAAAATATGCTAAAATGGAGCTGAATGCATATGCATGGGAATAAAATAAAATAGGCCTATGCTAAAATGGAGCTGAATGCATATGCATGGGAATAAAAACAGACTTCGTCGATGTCGAAACCACGAGATACACTGTAGCTACGGAAGGCCAGAAGGTGAAAAACTAATTTTTCAATTTGGGCCACATGCAGTCATCAGTGACACGGGCAAAAGTAACCTCATTCTACATTCGTTGTATCAGAGGGAAAATATTTTATGATAATTTTATTGCAAAGAGTAATAATATAGGTGCTGTGTGTTTGTGTGCAGAGACTTTATAAAATTAATTAAAAAACAACATAAATAGCAATCAAAACCTCAAATAAAAAAAAATAATTTTTGGACTCTTAGGGGGGGCGATCGCCCCAATCGCCCCCCTCTGGATCCGCCACTGCACTGCAATAGGTGAAACATGGTCTATTTTAGTACTGGTGTTAACTTCAGAAACTTGTGATCACTACCCATTAGTCATTGCACAGTTTCTACGATGCATATGTGTGGCCGTTTTGTCATATTTTGTATAGGATAATTTTTGTCAGTGCATCCATCACCAGTTAGGTTGTGGTCTGTGCATGTATGGTGAACAACACTGATGGTCCTATGGTGGTGCATGCACAAAGATGGCATGGCATTGAGGTTCATTTGCATTTCTTGCATCATGAATGCAAGCAGTGTGTTTTTACAATTTTGATATGCGTGACAAATGCATGAGACGTTTGTGTTTTGAGATGCACAGCAGGACATGTCATGCATGACGTGAGTGGTGTCATGGTGCATGGAAACACGTGTGACGGCGTTTGTGTCATGTATAAGAACGGACGGTTTGTAGTTGATGTTCTGACTGGAGTGATATTATATCTTATGCAACAAAGCGTCAATGACAGAATGATATTTATGGTGTGTTATTTATGTAGAAGTTTTTAGAAAGAGGTGTTTGTAAATTCTGCACTTTGGTTGTGCTCTGTCTGTCTGTGGACAATCAATCCTCTTCATGTAGCAACTTCACAAAGATTGTTTATTATTCGGCATCAGTGTCTGATCCCATCAGACATCTTCAGGTCACTCTAATATTCTCTGCATGCCTGTAGCTCAGTAGCCAAGTCAGAACTTCTCCCAACTGTACATACATCGTCATGTTTCTTTGTCAATTCTTTGCGTATTCAGCACGCAGGAGTTAGTGCAAGAGTATGTTATGAAATTCCATATTATATTGTATTGTATTGTGGTGCTCAGATACTATGGCTTATCAGAGGTCAGAAAAGTTAAGACCAAGCAGTTGGTTCAATGATTGACTTAGAATAACCATGTCCAGTAACAGGCAATGAACTGTGGTAAGTTAGTACATGTAGGTAACTATGCTTTTCAGTTTAGAAGAACAATTGAATTGGAATATAGTAAAGATGGCCATGTGAATACACATTCTTCTCGGGCTTTGCCCTTGTTGGGCCATCAGTTTGGAACTTCTTCCCCAGTCTCTTTGCCTTGAGTTACTAGCCCTCTCACCTTCCCAGTTCCGGATACCCCTTAAGAGTTTCTTGTTCGCTGATGCAGGTACTGGTGCAGGTCGAGAGCGCTGCTGATTTCTGAGCAGCACTATATAAATGTTTGGTTACAATTACAATTACTTCTTTATCTAAAACGAAGTTATTTCTCTGCAAGTTTCCTGTAATTATATCCTTGTCAGGCAAAATCAGAAGTGCTTTTGCCTTGTGAACAAAGGCCAAAACTAAGGCCAAATAGAATGGTTTACAATCAGTCACTGAGGTAGTTGTGAAATTTTTAATCACTCATAGAATTGAGACAAAGCAAAGGACTGACACAGACTATGCATATGATTATGGGACATTGCCTGCTGACTTCTTAGGGAATTCTTGTGAGTTGAGGAGTTTTAATCCTAAAATACTGAGTATAAGTGATTGAGTTTTGAATAAGAAGTTGCAAGTGTGGAAAAATAGAGTTTTCAAAGTTGAGTATTATTATAAAATTGTAGTTGTCTTAGACTAGTCAGTGTTCAAGTATTAAGGAGTTGTTTGCTGTGTTAGATGCATTCCTCTTTCTAATAGAGTTTCAAAACACAAACTTTGTAGATACAGTGTACAAAATATCAGCATCAAGCTTGCAAGAAAATTGACCTGACCCAATTTTTTGTGTTTGGTGACCTCTACTGGTGAGCTTTGTAGGCCTTAGTTCTGCATGTGTGTATCCTTTGCTCTTGATGCAATTTGTATATATACGTAGAATGGATTTGTTATAATGGAATTTGATATTTGTACTTCACACAGAAAACTCATTTATGCTTCAAGCTGTCAATGCAATGCTGTAGTTTTAAAAGTCATAAAGGAGCTACATAAATATCCAGATACAGATTCTCATGTTCCTGTGCTCAGCCTAACTGGATAAGACTTAACAGCATGTACTGCAGTTGCACAAGGAATCGTGATAGTAGCCCTGATCTTATGCCAGGTGAAATTCTGTGCATTCATTACCGGTATTATTTAGATGCAACAGTGTATGAATTGTAACTTTAACCCAGTGCTGCTCTGGTAAATGATTTTCTCTGGAACAGATAAGATCTCTGTTTATCCTTGTTTGATTGCTAAATATTTTGCTGCCTTTGATCTCCTTTGTACGTTTCTTTACTTGTCGAAACCATTATGATCTTGTAATAAATTTTCCATTCAGATTTTCACGTTAGGAAGTGACGTGAACAGTGGGTTTTGATAGCTGTACAGAGTTACTGTAACAGTGGAAAGCAAGGCACTGACACTACTGATCAGTAGCTTGAAGTGTACTTTGTGAGTACCCGGTAAGATGTGCACTTGGTTACTACCGTTTTTTTCGGACTATATAGCCCAGAAAATATGGTATATACTTTTATCAAGGTCCAACCATTGGCATCACGCCTACATAGCATGCATTGAGTTTGCGTTGCTCATTGACTTCACAGATCTTGGAATGATGTCCGGGAGTATGGATTGAATTTTCGTTTTTGGAGAATATAACCTTCCAGTTCTCAGTTGGATTTCTTTGGAGTGGGTTGGAAGGTTGAAGTGAGGCTAATAATCTTGTTGTCTTGATTGGATGTCTGTAAAGTCTGACTTGAGTTTGATGGTAATCTAGTTCTAAGCTGGATGGCTGTTTACATGCTTGAGGTTTTGGTGGTGTTTAGTTGATGGTACTAATTTCGAGACAGAAACTTAAATCCAGTACCAGTACTGTTTAGTTTCTTGCAAGTTACGGTTTTCGTGCGAGTGTCATGTAGAAATAAGTTTGGCATTTCAGGTTTTATTAGCTCATTCATTAGCATATAAAAAACTGATATAATTTAATCAGGTAAACTTGAACACTGAGTGAAATCATTGGTCAAATCCTACAATTTTTTTATTGGAAAACATTTATCTAGCACCGTGTGAGAGACTAAAACAGTTTAATATATGCCTGTGTCCGCGTTTTCCTGTTTCTTTGTTGGATAAGCTATTTTTTGCCAAGTCAAGTCTTAGCATATTTGGGACGTTCACAAATATTGATTTTATAAGTTAAAACTACCGTGTAATGCAGGTCATTGTAATTGGAATTTCAGGTAAATTGTGTTAGAAACAGTAATCCCAAATTTAATGCATTTGAAAAGGCAACTGCAGTATAACAAACCTCACTTTAATGACGAGTGTGTACTAAAAGTGACTGGGAAACCAATGCAGCTCGTCATCAAAGTGTTAACACAAGGCTGCACTCCCAGCAGCCTTTGTCTGATAATGCAGTGAGTTTGGTATGTGGATTTTCTACAGTCTGCTGAGTGTTTAAGTGACCAACATTTCAAAGAGTGTTTGTTATTTCAACAGTATCTTTTTAGTATCATTTTATTGGTGCTGCTATTAACTTTCGCTGTGTGTTTGACACAATGTCATATACAATGGTTGGAAGGGACAGTTGAGTTTAAACATTTGTCAGTCCCTTATTAGTTGGTTCCTCGGATGAGTTTCCAGTTTGAGGAGGTCGATCCGTAGGTGTGTTTAGGAACCTAGGGATGACAAATTTCAAGCAGCAGTGAAATGATACTTGTTCGCTATAGGGCGCTTTTCGGTCTTAGCAGACTCGACTCTCTGGACATTGATGTGATCACAGCTTGGTTTTAGTGTGCCCTTGGTTGATACCTTGTGCATAAGTCACCACAGGCGCGATAGAAATTATAAATTAATAATATTAACGAGAAGCATACTAGCCAGCATGTGTATAGAATGCTGAATTTGTATTTTCAATTTTTCGATTGTAATATGCAATACCAAGATTTTCTCTGATAGGTTGTCGCTGAGTGTAAGAGCAGTTTTATGATGAAATTTCCATTTAACAAAATCTGGCAACATGAAACATCGAGTCATCAAAACTGAGCTTAAATTTAGAGTTTATTTACCTGTAAAATATACTTTAAAGTTTGTAAATACTCGATTTATCAGAGTTTCAAGTTTTACACTTCCTGGTATTCAGCTAACCTAAGGACTGCAAGTATGTTGGGATTCTGGCAACGTGGGACAACCTGTAACTAGGGTCATTGGACATTGACAAATGGAACACACAATTTTAAATTGGAGTTTTTTTAAGTTTATCTGCTATTTATTTTTTATTATATGTATTTTGATAAATTAAGCACTGAAAACACTTGTATATAATTCTTATATGCATTTTAAGGCAGGCTAGTCAGTCTGAAAGGGTCTGTGCTGGGAAGGGACAACCCCCAAATTTACCATAATGGCAAATTTACTTAATTTAGCACCTAAAATTTAGCATGATGTACTTTGTTCATCGCCCTTTATGCTGTATGAATTTTTTAGTACATGTATAGAGACTGTCAAGGGATGTTTTAGACATCTGTCCACTGACCCAGTGACCATAGAAGTAGCTTGCTACCGATGATCTTATACTATAATTCTTAAAGTTTGTCCTTCCGTATGTATGTATGTATGTTTGCAATGCATCGCTGTCCGGCTAAAGGCTCCGAAACGGAACGGTTTAGCGAGTTGAAAAAATTTACAAAGCATTATTACGCAACGTCTAGGTCAACGCGACTATTTTCAGTTCGCAATTTTATTTAAACGCCGATATATGGCCATTTTAAATTTAACTTTTCAGCGAGCTTATTTCAATACCGCCCATAGTAAGGCCATTTGTTCACGTCACGCATGCTTAATAAGCAATCTTACGTCACACGGAGCATCTAGCAACCAATCAGAAGTCGCCACGGGCGAATTTCTAGGTCAGCGCAACCATTTACAGATTTGGTGACCTAATTACACTAAGCTCACATTTTTTGCAACGACGGCCATTGCCGATTTTCTAGGTCAAAGCAACTCGAAACTTACTTTAGCTATTCGAATTTCTATCTCATCCCAATTACTTTCAGCTCATAATTTGCTTTCAATTCCGATTTATGGACATTATAAGCATGCCCATTTGTCCACGTCACTAACATTAATATGCAATCTTAAATTACGTCATGCGGCTAAATATGCAATCTTACGTCACGCTGGCCAACGGCAAATAATACGCCTATTATAATTTAGAAATAACCCGTGTAGTACGGGGAACAAAATATTACGCCTATTTCAGGTAGAGATAAACCGTAAAGAACGGGGAACAAAATAATAATATTGCCTATAATTATAAGGTAGAGATAACCCGTGCAGTACACGGGCAAAGCAACTATGTTCACCTCTAAATATCGTTTCCATTCAGATATATGGACATTTTTTTTAAATATTTGAAGCCCATCAGCAAATATAGTAAGTAAGTAGCCTTTATTTGCAGCCGTTAAAAATTACGCCTGGGGAAAACCCGGGCGAACGCCGGGTAAAAATTGCTAGTGCTATATAAATCGTTGTAATTACAGTTGCAGTTCTTATTGTCTTGGATTTAGATTGGGATGGTTTACATTACCGGTACTGAAATGATCTGGAAACACTGCACATGAAGGATATATTAATTACAGCTTTTAAGCACAGGCTTTGATTTTACCCTAGCTAAAAGTCTTTAATGGGTTTACTTGCACTGTATTGTATATAAATGTGCAAGTGCAGAGTTACACTCGTGGACTGATTTGACTAATCTTATTAGCGTGTTTA
This sequence comes from Aporrectodea caliginosa, assembly GCA_020284085.1. Taxonomy (NCBI): domain Eukaryota; kingdom Metazoa; phylum Annelida; class Clitellata; order Crassiclitellata; family Lumbricidae; genus Aporrectodea; species Aporrectodea caliginosa. The sequence continues at coordinate 424,174 of JACEVL010000160.1, forward strand.
TCATTTGATGTCTATGCTGAGAATTTAAATTACCATTCTAGAGTGGGTTAATTTTGTAGTAAAATTCACTACTGTGTATAGCCACGAGGAACTAAGTCAGTTTTGTTTACAGATTTAAAGAAAACTTTTTAGGTTAAAATACAATTCACAATTGATGAAATCTGTAGAAGTTTTGTTTTTGCACCGTAGCCTTTGTAAACTGTAGATACTAAAAGAACTGTGATAGTTATAGCATTTCTGGAGAGAAGTTAATCTGCGAAATTTGATAAATCATTGGTACAAAGAATTTGCTTTGTTCTCTCTGTTAGGCCAATTGACAAGTGACACTAACTAGAGTCTTGTCATACTTCAAATCAGACTGATACTCAGTTGGCTGCAGTGTCTTTGGTGGATGGTAGGTAATTTGTGCACACAACCTTTAAGAACTCCTGGTGGCTTTTTGTGTTGTTCAGCGAAACAAGCATTGGTTCGCAAGTTCACATCAATCAACGACAGCGGAATCAAGAAGGAAAGAACTTATAAGAATATACCAAAAGGATCTACTCACCATAGTAGTTTCAGTTTAATGACACTGTGATAACAAAGATCACTAGCGTCGCCCTCCTCTTTTATCCAGTCTTGGGACGGGCACTGCCAGAGTAGGAGCAGTGGCAGAGAGCTTTTAAGTATACCAAGATTCTTAACACCGGTTATAATTTTATATAAGAGGTCGTTGGTTAACACTATAGTCTTAGAAATGGAGTGAGTATGCCAAAGCTCCTCTACACGATGCGTAGACTAGGCCCTACAGCCGTTTGCGTAGACTTCTATAGTTTAGCCAGATTTTACACACTATTATAAGAAAAGGATCGATTATTTTGAATGTGGAGCTTTCAGGATTTAGACGAGAATTGGCTGCAGGCAGCCCTTCAAGTGAAGGAACTCGAGCGTAGGTTAACTTAAAATTTCCCTCTCTCCACGGATTACTTACAGGGCCCCTAGCCATGGGACCTGTTCCCACTTCCCACTCTATAAGCCTCTGACCAGGCTCCATCTCTCAGAATCTGGCCCGATAACACTACGAAGACAGGGTCGGTCTTAGAGTCCTTTATACCGAGCCAGCTTCTACAGAGCTTATACAAACAGCTGCCGAGTTAAGTCTATTCCTATTCAGGCAATAATATGTCCACGGATCGTTTTAGTATAGAAAATGTATATGAAATCGGAGATACTTCGTGCCTCTTCTGTCGGCGACTGTGGCCCAATAGCCTCTGGCTGAACTCCAGGAAACCCAGTTCATCTTATGAGAATTACTTGCCCCTTGAGTATTGTTTGGTCAATGGTATTTGATGTATGGTATGCGAGTGAGGTACATGTAGCCTAGTATCCCTCTATTGGTCAGAAGTCAGGACCCTAAAGTAGGTCACAGAGGTTTTCATTTTGAGTCATTATATAACTTTTTATATTGTAAGTATATATTTTTTATATGGAGTCTATTTGATGTGCTGCAGCAGATATACTGTATTTATTACCTGGTCGCTGATTATCTAATAACTTCAGAAGATCTTTCTCTGATAATTATAAAAACTGTGAGGATTGGTTTTGTTGCATGAGACTGTATATATTATTACCAGTCATTGTCTGACTTGTCAGAATTCAACCTGGCTTAATATCCCACTGATTATGATCTTTATTATGATTTCACCTGAAGCACCCATTAAGCTGTTGCCATAGACACTGTGATAACGGTGCCATTGAAGACTTTCCATTTGATTAGACTAGATTACATCACATTGCACATAGGTACAGTAGATTATGTATAACAGGTAAGTAAACGTATAAATTAAGTTTTTGATGAGCTTTGTGCACTTGCAAAATCCTCAGATATCTCAGTTATTCATGAACTATTAATGTGTTAAAATAGTATTCTTTTATTATGTCAGAATTTTGTGAATTTACAAAGTAAGATAATCCGATGTCTTGTGATAACTTTATAACTGTGTTCTGTCAGATGATTTTGTCCAGATGAACAGATAAATTAATGAAAGAATAGCTGGAGAGATGATTGATAGGCCTATAATTTTATTATAGAAGAGTTTAAATTCTCTACCTGTTTAAGCTAGACACAGAACAACAGTTTTGCTGTTACTGGTAATCTGAAAGAAAACTCACGCCAGCCTCTTACTTGGACTCTTTCTATTGAAACAACACAACAACAAATAACAATACAAATAATAAATTATTTTCCATATGAAGGCACCAATAACTAGAAATGTTATGCAACGCTTATTACGTACCTCTTTTAATGCAATAAACACCTGTTGGTATAGCATTCTGTATAGTAACGGAAAGCAGAAAGGCATGAGTGGTTGAAAGTGCTATGTAAATAAATACAGTAGAAAGTGCAGAATATGATGATTTCACAGGCAGTCCAATCAGGTCCTATGACGCAATGTTCGGTCTTGCTAGACAGATGGAAGATTTGTGGCGCGTTGGTCAGAAGTGTTCGGTTGTTCAGAAGTGCAGATTTGCTCAGCAGTTCTCGACTGCTCGGGAGGAGTTCGAAGTCTATCAACTGTCGGACTATTCTGCAAGACAGGCAACCATAATGACTAATCAGAGGTTGGTAGGCCTATATTTCGTGTTAAAGCACCTGAAGCTCATTATAGGTCATTTCCATATAACAGGAATTCTGACATAACACGGTTGTGGAGCTTAAATTCAGTTAAATCAGTAGAAAATTGACCTCATTATAACCTTCACATGGCGGCTCCCAAACTGGCATTTTAACGACTTCCGGTGCATATCTACAGTAAACCCTTTAACAACAAACGTCTAAACCCTCTTACATTCGCCAGCTATTCACCATCCAACCGCCTGGGTCTACTCGCTCATCATCATACCTTTCTCTATCCCGGCCTCCAGTCTCATCCTCTCTGAAATTCTGCAACCGCTCCTTAGTCTATGCTGCACCAGCTCTTTGGAACAGACTCCCAAAAGACCTCCACCAGTTTGCTCATCATCCTATCTCGCCTCTTAACTCAAACTCTCCTCCGCTTGCACTCTCCTCTGCTTTCCACTCACAACTGAAAACCGAACTCTTCAAGATATCCTATCCTGATTCAACTCCTGCGCCACCACACCGACCACCATCATCACCGATTGCCACCGTAGCACCATGCTGTCTCCTCGGCTTGACCTCCTCCGGATTTTGACCTGGCACCGAAACGAACAGAGGAGTTTGGCTATTGCGGACTTGATTTGATATAGCGCCGGTGAATAAGCTGGTCTCCCTGACGTGGCTTTTGTGGGCGCTGAGAAATTTTCTAAGATTTACATTACATTACATAAGAGGGAATAGTTTCCATGCATTTTAGTGCACGTTCGTCATTAAAGTGTTAAGCTAACATTAAGGTGTAGCTGTTTAAGTCTGTTGTAAAGACATGTAACAAAGTCCTTGAGAAGTAGGTTGAAGGTGCTATATAAATGCCCAGATACATACTGATTTAAATTTAGTCAGTTTTCCATGTATGTATGGCATGCAACAGTGCAGTGTAATAATCAAGGCATCAATTGTGTTCAAAGCTCCTACAGAATAATCTCATGCAGGGCTCCAGCCTGGATTCATTCAATCATTCATTCATTTCAGGAATTTATATAGCGCCCCTTCAAGAAACCTACTCAGAGGCACTCCAAATCTCTGGACCACAGGTCTCAAAAGTTTCCTGCCACTGATTCTGTCATATCAACTTAAGATAGTTCAAAAGGTCACAGCTTTGCGATCAAGTGTGTGCCTCAGCCAAATGATCCTTCTCACATCAGAACCATACTTCCCAGTTGTGCCTCCAGAGGCAAGTTAACAAGTACGATACCAAACCCTTTTCAAAAGAGGTAAGCAAACTAGTGGATTACCATTACCTTTACTTTATTATCAAAACTTGACATGTAGTCAGATGATAGGCAACAAACCTTACAAGACGTTTCTGTGAATGAGTCGACGTTTCCTATTTGTGGCATGCACGTCATCTGACTACTGCTGCTCGTTTTGTACGCTACTCGGCTCGGAGACGCAGCTGAAAGCAACACTTTCATGTTACAATTACGAAGTCTACTGCACCACAACAAAAGCCACACAGTGTTAACGGTGTTTATGTAAGATGATTATTAAACTTTTAGATTAATAATTCAGTTTAGGTGTGCTCCTGGAAAAGAATTGAAACCTTCAAATGATCAACATATGGATTACTAGTGGATTACACCTTAGCACCTTGGTGAGGTTCTAGCACCTTAGTAAGGTTTTTGTAAGGCGCTACATAAATGGCTATAGACATACATAGGTAAGTAAGTAAGTAAGAATATTCTATAATAAGAAGCACTAGCAACCACACAGCACAGTACATGGCAAGCTTAATACATTCAAACAAACAAACAAAACTTTATATATAAAAACCAAGAACTGAATGAGTGAAGTTATTGTATATGAAGGGGAACATGGGGGAAGAAGAGTTAGGGTTAGTCATAGTGGAAAAACATAGAGATTAAATAGCCAGGTCTAGGTAAACCTTGTTTATTTGTATAGCATCCTGGCAAGGAAGCATTTCTGGGTCAGTTTGTCAAACCTGGAGCGTTCACGATTATGGGAACAGGCAGTAGCGAGTTTGCTTGATCAGCAGTAACAATTTATGCAATAAATGACAAGGATTCTGCAGAATACAGGCAAAGAGTGATACCCACACTGTTGCAAAAAAATCTCAAATGAGGTTGAAGGTAAGTACTTATGAACTAATGACATCATGGCTCAATCACATACACCAGCCCTCCATCAGTCATGCCAGCAGATTCAGAGACAATCAATCAAAAATCTTGGTATTTCTAAAGTCAAGGGAATGCTAATTTAATTAGACAGGTGCTCAATCAAAACAAAATCAGTATGCAAGTTAGGTCAGGATTGGTTCCAGGTCAAGATCCAGGGGTCAGAGAGGTTGACATTCAGACGGATCAGGTGCGCGGTGAGTCATGTGGTTATCAGGGGAAACTACAGAAGCAGTTGTTCTTGTGGGGCTTCATCTGTCACCCGGCAGAATGATTTGCCTTTGGCAGAAGGTGAAACAAAGGGCAAAGTGCTGCAGTACACTTCCTCGTCTTTTCGATGCATTCCTTGCCAGTTTCAGAGCCTAAGAGAAGGAACTGAAGAACTCTACCTCTGACATACAAAGCGTAAATGAAAACTAAAAACTACAAGATCCAGGGTCTGTCTATGCCGTAACACCTTCACTTTGATCGTATACACATACATTGCCACATGTTAAGTTTGTAAATAAATCACCCACATAGCCACATGAAAAGGTGTCATAACAATTCTCGAGCAAATATACTTAAGTTGGCAGGTACAGAGTGTTTTTTCATTGGATTGTTGTGGTAGTCCTGCACCTCAGCCAAATGGACAATGCTTTCTGGAAAGTTCTCATAATGGCAAGTAAGCAAACTTATGTGCTACCATTACTTTATATAACTCAACTCCAAACTCTCTTCATCCAGCAAGTTCATTTCAAGATTGAATTTACCTTCACTGGACCACGTTTGTGAAGCACTTTCATACAAGCATGTAAACAAAAGTGTTACTTTAACTATCTACAGCTGATATTCACACTCTATATTCATAGGCTTATTATAATCATACACTGGTTCATACGACGTGATTATATCAGAAGTGAATTTACCTTCATTGGACCTGACATTCGGCAGATGAAACCTTCCCTCACGCTTGTCCACTGGAGCCATCTGTCCCTTGGGTCCAGGTTTTAATTTGGTTGCTATCACCGGCCTTTCATTCGTCGAAAACTGGCTTCCTGTTGTCGTCATCTGTGATGTAACCATTGAACGATAGTGATTTGTCAGATTGTTTGCCTTCTTACCAGGCACGTGGTTGCCTTTTTTAGAATGAGCTTTTGCCTTCTCCAGCATTCTATAAATCAACAACACATATAATTATATCAGTAATCTACCTCGAAATGCAGCAGTCATTACCCTGGCATGTCCTCATTATGCATTGCTCAGTACCATTGACAACAATAGTAGTCTGAAGAAATCTATTATGCCTAACATTTTCAATATTAATACTGTGATTATTATTATTGTCAAATCATTTGCATAAGTTAAAAAATCCAAAACATAGGACAAAAGCACTGAGCATGAAAGCAGATAAGGAGCATGCCAGACACAGTCATTTGGAAATTGGAATGAGTTTCAACTTGTTATGCCACTGGTTGATGCCTTTGCACATCTGACAACAGCATCATAGAACTGTTACTATTCACTTTTTATTATTATCTATTATGAAGTACCGTAAGTAAATATCTACCAATAAGTAGCCTTACTTTCAGCTGACAAGCACATATGCACTCAGTGGCATGGAATAATCAGATCAATTGTTTAGATAAGTTATGACACACACACACAAGCAGTGGACTTGCACAAGTAAATACATACCTGAAAACACATGCAAATCTTTTGCTACAAATGTTTCCCTTGTGCTTAAGCTCTTTTTCTTCCTTAATTCAATTCAATTTCAATTCAATTCTTTTATTGAAGCCATTAAAATGAAACAAAGGTAACATGATTATTTGCCATTGTTAGCATCACAACACAGTAGCAGCATGATTATATTTTTCATCACTAGCCACAAAAGGGAACCCCGAAAGGACAATAGTCCCGCTAGCTAGGGACAACCTAAGTTAAAGATATTATAGCTCAGAACCTATTTATTGGCTTTCAAATATCTGGATATCTAACTGCTCTTCATCTAGCAACTGACTAACCACACCTCAAATTGGCATTTCGTGTGACCTTGCACGTGGTAACACTTCTCATAATAATAGCTTCACAACACTACCCTTGATTACTCAGCTACCAGCCAAGAAACAGACCTTTCCTGCACATTTCCGATTCCTTGCAGCGAATGCGTCATGGCACCAGACAGTGACTCGGAGAGCGGGTTGGACTCTTGTGCCTGCAGATGCTGGGTTACGGAAGCTCTAGGTGATGCGGTGCCGTTGCTGAGGTTGTTTATAGGTGGAGATGTTCGAGAAACTTTTTCCACGTCTGGAAGTTTTCGTTTCGGCTTGTCGGAAAGGTCGTGTGAGATCTACAGCATTTTTAAAATTACATCTAAGAAAACCTGTTGTACATGGAAGCGTGCAAGTTACCTTTTACACAGTAGCTGCCAGAAATGTAATTACACACAGACACTTTAACATAAATATTATGCACACAATAATATAACATAACATACGCATAATACAACATGAATGTGACATAACACATAAATAAAACATATAATATGAGCCTCAATGAATCAGGAGACTTTTCACGTATTTTACAGTCAGTACACACCATTGGTAGACAAATTGGTGTATGTGAATAACAGAAATCATTAAAAAAATATGGTTCTTTGATGGTTGGCCCAAGAAGAATCCCAAGGTCCAAGAAATCTTGGGGGCACAAGCATCACAGAACTCCCAAGCTCATTCCAATATGAAAACTCGGATCACAAGGACAAATGTAACCAAAGAACTGTGCAAAGTTGCCACAAAGCTTGTTTTGCCAATATAAGAACTCAGTTGGTAGACAAGAAGGCTGGCGTTTTAATCATAATAATAATAACAATAATAACTGGGGACACAAGAGAAACCAGCTTTTCCAGTGCACTGCCATCATAACCTAATGCTTTAATGCCATTGCCTTCCAAGGCACCTTTGCCCCGCAAGATCTTGACGAGTTCTAGCCATCCCAGAATGAATTTGTATCTCCGGATAACTTTTTTTATTCCTGAGGACCTGAGATACCTTGGGTAAAAATAATAATAATAATAAAATAATAATAAATTAATATTAATAGTAATAAAATATTATTATTAATAATAATAATAACACAACGCTATATGACTGTACATAGTGCCATTCAGTCCGTGTTTTCTCAATGAGGTTACAATGACAAGTTAAAAATGAAAGCTCATGCGAACCTTGTCGTTTTCCTGTTTATCGTTTTGTTCACCATCTGTGCCGTAACCGTGATTAGTCTGCACTCCTGCCTTAGGCGCCAGTTCTCGGTCGGGTGTCTTGCCTTTCTTTAGCAATGGATTGTTTCGATGTTCTCTCTGAATGATCCCTTGAAGTTCACGGTTGAATTTCTGGGCGAACTGGTTGCTTGTGAAGAAGTCGTGCTTCAGCAGCTGAGAACAGGTCGGCCGGTCATCTGCGTCCAGCTGAAGACAACGCTGAAAAGAAGCAGACACTTCTCTATGTACATATATCTATGAATCTCGACATTTATATAGCACCTACATAAGATCAGCGCAAGACCAATCGAAAAAGGCAACAATTCACCTTAGGCAGAAGAAATTATTATTATTATGTGTTCATTTAGCACTGGTCAAGCATCAATGACCAAGCATCAAACGATAGCACCGAGCAATTGTGAGTGAAGGACTTGTTCAAGATCCTTATACAGTAACCATCTCAGGGGAGGCTCAAACTCGTACTCTCCACGTTACAGGGCGAACATGCTAACCATTTGGCTAGCGTATTCCAAACAAAAACAGTTTCACTTAATTAGAAATATGAATTGGACGCAAGTTTATTCCTATGCTGGACATGCACGTAGTACAATCCAGCAGCAAAATAAATACAATGCTGCAGATGTCCTACCGTCATGAAGTCTACAGCGACCGGTGAAAGACGAGCGTATCTTTTTTCTAACGGTTCGACCTCACTGACGACCGGCAGACGAAGTCGTTCAAAAAGTGGGTTTTTGTGAAATATCTCCTGATGCCGAGCAGTTAAATAACCTAAAAGAGAAGAGAAAGACAGAAAATCTAAACAAAACATTATTATCATTAGCACGTTACTTATTATTTATTAATTACAGTAACAGTTACATGTGCATTATGCTTCAAGTTTTGGGAAGTTTGCAAAAACAAAACCATTGAAAACTATATTACCAAATACAAAGAACTTTAAATATTGAAAGTACATATTGTCAAGTTAATAATGCCCCAGTGCCAATCATATGTGTCTAATTCTGTGCAATATTCTAGATAAGTCTTTAATTTCTAGCTTTTTCATGGTCCCTGTCATGCCATATCAATCCCTGCAGACCTAGGCAGGCTACAGTGCAATTGCTACATGAAAATATGCGTAAAACTCCGATTCGAGTGAATTACGCAGTGGCCGATTAACGCCTCTGAGTAGAAATCTTGAAGGGGCACTATATAAATATCTGGAATGAATGAATGAATGAATGAACAATCCATTCAACCATTCATAATAGAGAAGGATATATAAACTGACCAAAGCATTTGATTATGTGAAACAGCTGATCAATGTCTGACTCTCCTGGAAAGAGGGGTTCAGCCGTCAGAAGCTCCCCGAACAAGCAGCCAATCGCCCATATGTCTACGGCTCTGAAATATCAGACATCAGAATCCAAATGAAAATACCTTAAGACAGAACGTCCATCAACCATTTGGAGACATCAAATGTAAAATGCAAGTGTACCACGGTTTCCTATGGCAACCATTTGGTCTTGACCCTGTTCATTTTTGAATGATTTCATCAGTTGAGATTGTTCACCACTGCTATCCATTTGAATGGGTGCCATGCCTCTCAATGTCCCCATGAAAAGACCATGTTAGCCAGATATAAAAATCTCTGAAATAAGCCATGATCAATATTCCAACCGGAATCCTCACAGAGATGTCTTAATCTAATGTTGCAACCAATGTACAGTAGCTAACTAGGCCAGTTGCAGATTGTATGTATGTATGACTTGTATGTATGAAGACATTTAACACAGCACCTTTTAAGCACCTCACAAAGGCGCTGTTTGTAAAAATAACTTGACAGTTTGGCTAAAGAGAGACAAAAGTTTAACATAAAATGTGAGTCTGTATGTCTGGTCAACTATAGCACCTTCTAAGTGTCTATCTGTCACAAGTGTCTGCTACGCTCTGCATTGCAACTAGTGTTGTTTTAGTTTTGCCTTGAGTTTTAGTTTTAGTCATTATTAGTTTCACATGCTAGGTGTTTTAGTTATTATTAGTTTTAGTTATTTCGCCAAGTTTTAGTTTTAGTTTTAGTTTCAACCAATTTTACATGCTAGGGTTTTAGTTATTATTAGTTTTAGTTATTTCACCGAATCTGGCAATATTTTTCCCGCATACAGCTTTTGCACCAAAAAGGATTCACTCGATACACTCTGTTTCAAATCGATACTTAAAATAGTCACATACTCCACTAGTTTTAGGTTTACCACATAAATTTAGTTCGCACATCTTATAAAATTCCAAAGATCGGAAGATTACCGAACGAAATGCTGATTATAAAATGCGTATATGTAAACTTTGAATATCCTAAGACGCTAGGTTTTCGTTAAGTGTTTTCGTTGTGGTTTTCGTTATGTGTTTTCACTTATTATTAGTTTTCGACTGGTTTAGCACTTTTAGTTTTATTTCGTTATCGTTTTCCTCTAGTTTTCGTTTTAGTTTTAGTTAACTAAAACCTTTTGTTTGGTCGTTAATAGAAGGTTTTCGTGTTTAGTTTTCAAGTGTCGAAAACAACACTAATTGCAACGCAAGCGTGCAACCACTGCTGCATCATGGGTTGAGATGCCAGTGCACCAAGTGCAATCGGTTTCAGTTTCAATATTTTTGCTCCAAATACACAATGATGGTTAAGTGACATTGCGCCTCTATGTGTCCGTTTGTGTCTGTGTCAGGGTCCGTATGTGTGTACAGAACATCAAGAAAATAAAACGAATATCTATCTGCACCTATTGCTAGGAATTGGAATGAGGTGTAAGGTGAAGCAGAGCAAATATCTCCAAATGGTTAATGGACCAATATGCGGCATGACAGCTTGTTGTCATCAATAAATGAATATTGTAATGTATTGTATTGTAAGACATCAGCAGGGCTGCAGACCAATACGAGGTAATCCTTGCCATACAAATTCATCAGCAGCCGCAGAATTCAGAGCAGTTTCCTACCCACTCACCAGAGGGAGTGAAAATAGTCAAGCACTCCAGACAACCGCTCTGCCAGATATCTCTTCCCACTGCCGGGTAGTTGTGTTGGCTTTCCGATGGCAGAAGATAAACAGGAAGGGATGGTAAACCGTAGGAAGGATGGCAGACATCCAAAAAGCCCCAGAGGACCATGAAGCGAAAACGGAGGGATTTAGAGAAGTCACTTCAGAATGTAGAAACGCTGACGGTACCGTCGACACTCTCTCCGGCTCACATACAAACAAATCAAGAGATCCTCCCCATACCCTCTGTCTGTCTCTCTTCGTCTGTGTGTGTGTCTTTGTGTGTGTCTCTGTGTGTCGCTGTGTGTGTGTGTCTCTGTGTGTGTCTCTGTGTGTGTCGCTGTGTGTGTATGTGTGTGCGTGCATCTGTCTGTCTGTCTGTCTGTCTGTCTGTCTGTCTGTCTGTCTGTCTGTCTGTCTGTCTGTCTGTCTGTCTCTCTACAGTGAACTACGATCTGGACCACAGCTACAGTCTGGCGACGTCATGCCTCACATCTACTCAGGAATACTCAATTTCCCGACCACACCGTCCGGAACAGATTGTTAAAGCAGGTCCAATAAGTTCAGTTCAAAACCCTGTCAGCTACTGGATGGCTATCTTTAGAGAGATGGAAGCCGGGAGTTGAGCGTTTCTCAGAAGTACTTGGGCTTAATTCAATAGTATCTTAGAAAGAGTATCAGTCCTTTAGGCCAATCCTACTTGATCAACAACAGGCTATTTTGGTTAACTTAAATAAGAACTCTAGTCATCCCTGTTGACAAGCAGCAGTTTCTCAGATGAAACATAAATAACTTTAGATGAAATTCTGGTCATCTTGTACTAAATCAATGGTTATTCAAAGGATAAAATTTGGTCATCTGGTATTGAAATTTCTGCATAGAACAGTCTTGGTTAACATTTTAAATGAAAATATAGCATACATCTTAGATTCTTAATCCTTGGGATGATAAGCGTTTTGATCCTAAGAAGCATTCATAGCGAAGATGATGGCTGAACACTTTCCATCTTAAATGCAGGAGATTGAGGCAATAGTAATAATAAATTTGTTCATTAGATTTGGTCTGTAAAGTAGTACAATGCCTAAAATTAGTCAGCTGAAATAATGTAACTATCGGCATTCATATAGCGAAACCTTACATCTTACAAGCATGAGATAGAGGTAGCAGTATCTGTATTGGATTCACTATAGTCTATAGGTCTGTAAAGTGGTAGTCTACACTGCCTAAAATTAATCGACTGGCATGTTTCTGCAGCTGTGGCGTGCGGGATAATATATTGCTCTGGATTATTAGGCCTACCACAGCTGGAGATATGAGATATGCCTGAGAGCAATGCCAGTAGCGAAACTGATCGCCGCCATTAGGTCTGGGACAACAGCCAAATTCAATTATACATACAGACTGCCATGAAATCGGAACTGACAGGAAGCAGGCCTTAATCTGAGTCACCCATGCTAATGCTGGTCCTCATTTTCATCCGAATCTCAGGCTCAAACTTGATCCGACTTTAGATTGCTCAAACTGAAAGCCTGGCATAACATTTACACTTCGAGCCATATTCCCATGATGTCAGTAAATAATACACTTATCATGTTTGCCACGATTATGGTAAATCCTTGAGTCACTGTATCATGATCAAAGCCTTCAACTTCATCATTGTTCAAACATTCAATGAAAAGTCCAAGTTGCCTGATTAAATTCCTATTCTTTACGTAACTAACTGTAAACTCTGCATGCAGAATCTCAAGGCCCACAACTTATGCTCATTATATTACTCATTTATCCATTATTGTTTTATTGTAATTGTAATCAAACATCTCTACTCAACAATAATTCAGAGGTACTCCCAGCCCAAGTCAATGCTATCAATAACAATAAAATGGACTTCAGGCATTTAAAGAACACGGGAAGAGAAAGGCTGTTCAAGGGGCTCAAGCCACAACTGCTGTGGAAGACGGTTCCATCCAGAGGACCAACATAGTGGTTGCCTCAAGGACTTTCACGACATATAAAGCATTGGCTGGGCCATGGTAAAAGCTTGGGTGTCATCAGCGTATTGGTGTATTGGTGACTTAGAGTTGCACTGTGAAGTCTAGTAATGCAAAACAATGGCTTATATCTAAAAATAGTACAAACATCGAAAGCACAAATGTTTCATATGGAGGTTTCATGTGGTCCAAGCATAGAACCATTTTGGGGAAGGCACGAGTTTGGTCACATAACTAGCCTCTGAGAAAGCCCGCTGCCACACAACTGTTCTGGATAAAAAAAATAGCAAGAGCATATCTTTTCATTCAAAGCTGAAAAATTCCCTTCTTCTCTGCCAACAGTTGACAAAGTTTTGTGTTGCCAGACTTAAGAGCACACCCTAACCCTAAGTCGGTTTACATTACCCAGTGCACCTCTAAGTCATTGAATAATGACGTGCCTTTTTCAGTTTCCAAGCCATCAAAAAACGAAATGCCATGATTGTGTCCGTCTCTAAGTCATCGAATTACGAAATGCCATTTGTCAGTATACACATACAAACACAAGTGCTGTGCATTGACACAACCACTGCACCACTGTGGACTGTAAGGTAATCTCTCGTCAATATCTGTGATCAACCAAAAATTATCATCTGGTAATCTGATATCGGAATTCTTAAAAATCTACCCAGATTGAATCTCTGGTGAGCGAGAGCAAAGTTAATTAATAATTTTTATTTATTTAATTATTGGTCCTTTTTAAGAAAACTAACATAAATCATTTTACATGGAATATTTATATTCCACGTACAAAATGTATGTTAGTGGAAATATATAAGTGCCTGGTTACTTTGAAGTTTAATCAGCATTTTATATACATTTTCTAAGCATTTTATATTGCATCTGCATACTAACAACGTGGAACAATATAAAAAATCTTTTGTCACATGAATCAGCCAATATAGATGCATAAGCTTTAGCCTGGCAATGAATTCATTGCATTCCTTTAATTCATTTGTTAGATTCAAACAATCCAAGTCCAAGTCTTACCTGCCATAGTTTGTATCGCCAACCAAGAGCTCTGGAGCCCGATACCAACGCGTGGCCACATAATCCGTGTAGACTTCGCCCGGCTTAGCCAGAGTCCGTGCAAAACCAAAGTCACACATTTTTACGACTCCTGACTTGCTAACAAGTATGTTCTCTGGCTTAATATCACGATGGATAATCTACAGACAAAGATAAGAGACAATTAGGTAGGACAATGCTCATTATTATGCCTAAAAGAACACATATCAGGCATGTACAGACCATTGGAGTGAAGGGTTTCAAGTTGATGTGGAAACAAACCATTTGTAATTGTACTGTTGTACAAACTTCCCAAAAGATGTTCTTGATTCAATTGTGAATTGCCAATTTACCAGGGATGAACCAGGAATGGTGCAGTATATGAAAACTTCAATTTCTTGTTGATCAAACTAAGGTATGTACTGCATGTTTCTGTACTTTTGTAAAGTGAATTTTAAGAGCCTTTAAAAGACTTCTTAAATGTCAATTGTAGGCTGTATATAGCCAAACAATGCTGTAATATCATATCCAAACATTCGTGTTTCAAAGTTCCTTAATTCTCTAAACACATTTAGAAAACTGCATTACTGTTTACAGATGTAAATGAACATCCTACAAGCAATTTATGTGACTCTTGTGAGGAAGTAATTCGTGTGATTCCATTTTCAGGTACCTCATACCAATCCTGTGTGAACAAAGTCATGCTTCTCATTGGGATGTGCCTTATGAAAAGAGCAGCAGAATTTCATAATTCAAACACCGTGACAGCCGCAGAAGTCACTTACGGTTATTTGCCAACAGTTGACTTACTTATCTGAAAAAGGTTTAGCAGAGGCTACAAACAGGACCCACATAAAAAGCAGAGCTCTTAGGGGACAATTGACTGATATACTGACTTCTTTGGACACCTGTACACCACACACAAACACCATAAATAAGTCAGGCAAATTACTTGAAGAACCATTTGAGCGAGAAGATATATGATGCCTGTTAAAGAGCACTTTGTCACCTTTATGATGCTAAGCTAATGTAGGCCCTAACTTTGTTAAGATAAAGTAAGCCAAGGTAATTACTCATCTACTACACATAATGGTTATCCCCATAACAATGAAAACGATGTTGTCAAGAAAGAAGTTTATCCTACTTGATGTCTTAATTCAAAAGACACTTAAGGGTCAAACGTGTGAAGTGTCACTCTCTCTATATATATATTATATACATACATACATATATATATATCTACATATGCACACATACACACACACACACACACACACACACACACACACACACACACACATAAATGGTACACGTATACTGTACATATTCAAGATATTACTCAATGGCAGGGTTATTTTACCATACTGGGATTTGGACAACAACACTGCTTCTTGGTTTCAACAATCACCATTCAATGCGGAGTGTTAAACCATGCATCAAGCTTTGAACCACAGCAGCGACACTTTGCGTCATAGAACGAGAATTCGTGACTTCAGGTTTTAATATTCGTAAATATTCGTGAATATTAGGGCATTTTTAATATTCGTAAATATTCGTAAATATTCGCTGACGACGTCACTGTTTTTACTTTGTTTACAACTAGTTTAAAACTACTAATTAAGAACATGTGTGATCAGGGGTCCCGGCAACCTATAAAGCTCACACAAGTTTTGTGGTGCCGAGGCGGGAGGACGCTCACACAACGTTTTTGGTAACATTCATACAATAAAAAGTATAATTTGCGCGCTGAATTTGAATGGTGATTCATGCACATTGCACATAGTGAGAGCCAAATAAATGATAAACTTTGTGTATAATGTTACAGGCAGATTTAGGTCAAATTTGTTCAACCGATTCAAAGACTCTCTCTCTCTCTCTCTCTCTCTCTCTCTCTCTCGCTCGTTCGCTCGTTGTCTCCCTCTCCCTCTCACTCACTCTCAGTCTGGCTTTATCCGTCTCTCTATGACGTATCTCCTCTCAGTCCGTCTGTTTCTGTCTTTCTGTCTCTTTTTGTCTCCGTGTGTGAGTGTGTGGGTGTATGACTGTATGTCTCTCTCTCTCTCTCTGTCTCTAATCTGTCTGTCTCTGTCTGTTGTCTGTCTGTCTGTCTGTCTGTCTGTCTGGTCTGTCTGTAATGTCTGTCTGTCTGTCTGTCTGTCTCTGTCTCTCTCTGTGAAAACGATCTCTCTCTCTCTCTCTCTCTCTCTCTCTCTCTCTCTCTCTCTCTCTCTCTCTCTCTCTCTCTCTCTCTCTCTCTCTCTCTCTCTCTCTCTCTCTCTCTCTCTCTCTCTCTCTCTCTCTCTCTCTCTCTGCTATCTCTGCATCTGATCTCCTATCTCCGAAAACCCCGCACTCAGTATGGGTAATGCCAGTATTATGAATAAGATTCACGTTTCAATGAGTTCCAATGAGGCGCTTAGTTATAAAGTCGATGTATATTGTTTTAAAATTGATGTCACGCGTCAGGGCCCAAATGCCAAATAGCTACGCCGCTCGGTGCCAGCCTTAGGTATAGGAGATATAGGCGGCTGTCTAAGGCGGCATTTTTCAACGGGCGGCAAATTCCGGAAAAACACAGGATCGGCCCGCATCGCCTATTGAGACTTGAACAATAAACTATGCGAAGTTACTGATATAGGACGAGTAACTGTAACATGTAACTGTTCTAACGCCTAGTTTTTAGCTCTGAATTTTGTACAATTAATCCCGGATTTTGAAGAATTAAGATTTAAAGGAACTTTAAATTTTTTTAATATTCGTTGGCCATTTTAATATTCGTCAATATTCGTAAATTTCTAAAAATCTCAATATTCGTAATATGCGCATACTCGTTCTATGCTTTGCGTAAAGCATTCATCACTCTGCCACCAATTCATTGTCCTTGTCACAGTCTTTGAAAGGCAGAATTAACATACAAAGCGAGACTTGCATTTGAAGGCTATAAAATGTCGACTGTAACCTTAAGACTTGCCATATTTTATTTCCAAAGTCTTGGTTTCTCGAGATATACATTAGAAAGAATGTAGAAGACCAGTAATTATTTTGACACTGTTTGGACATCTAATTTATATATTACAGAAATTAAAGTGTAGAATATTTGGACAAATATCTCACAGATCACTTTAATTGTGAATGCTACAAATATGAAGTGGAAGAATTTAACACTTCACAATGGACTACATAACAAAGCTGGTAATACCAAGGCTGTCACATAGCACTGTTCACACCTACGCGTCCAACAATGCATAAGGGGTTGAATATTGGTGTGCCATCCCAGAAATCCAATATTAAACAGTGCAAAGAGTTAGTTTATTCCTGATCAGGTTTTTTGAAAATTCTTTTGTGGTTTAGCAGTAAATAATTAATTTCACCCTCACATTACAACTAATGCAGTATGTAATATACATAAAGCATTCATTATCATTAATGCATCTTGTTAATTGATGCATGGCATTATGTTAACTGATGCACCACATAGCGGATGACTGGTAATAATTCATCTAATAATTGGTGCACACTCAGTGGGTTAATCCTCTGTCTTAGGTAGTGGTGTATAATTAATACAAGTATAAGATAAATTAATACATCTTAAACTTTATTACATCTCTGTAAATGCTTGTCCTTTTAGATATTGAAAAGACAGAAGTCATATTAATAGGGAGAGTAACTTAGATTTTGAGTACTTTTCAAAGTCATGGACTGTACTGCTAAGCATTAGATGCAAACAATTAATAGCCCTAATGTTTAGAGACATGCCAATACTATTACATACACAGTATCGCATATCTAACACACCACGTACACCAGTGGTTCCCAAACCGTGGCCCGCGGGCAAAAAATGCCGCCGCGTTGAATGTGGCCCGCGACAGTCACTCACAAATTTAAAAAAAAAATTAAATTACCTTGTTTTCTTGATTTAGGCTTCTGACAATTTTTGTTAAAGAAATAGTGGAAAAAAGTAACTATTATACATGAGTTTTATGGGGCGCAAGAGAGGGGGGCGCAAAATGAGGCTTCTGAGTAGATTTGTTCACGAAAAAGTAAAAAGCAAAAAAAAAAGGTCATCAGAAATTTCATGGAAGTGTGAGCAAAGAAAGGAAATTCTTGCCCCGGAATCCCCTAGTTACGCCACTGCCTGAGTACGGCTCCTCAGATCTCTGTGGCCCGCCAAGATATTTTAAAAGTAAGACTTTGCTGCTCCATCAAAAGAGCTTAGGAACCACTGACTTACACCACAACCCTTTCAGGAAAAATTGCAGTTAATGAATCGGTACTTATACCTGCATTGCTGGTAATATAACTTTTCTTCAGGGAGTTGATATACCGGTACTTAGTAGAGAGTGAGTTCAGATAATGGTTGTCCTGTCGCAGGTAAGTAAGCCCAACCATACTGCCTCTTGAGGTATCAATTGCTCTCAGAATATGTGAAAATTGGACCCCCACGAATTGACATCTCAGATAAAATAACGATTAGCGACTCAGTCGTAAACCTTGCAAGCCCATTTAGACCACAAAAAATGCCAACGCGTTGTGACAACAAACAGTAAAACTGAAGTCAAGGTGCTTGAGACTTTGCCAAGGTTCACAGCCAATAAAGTGTACTGTGGCTGACTGCATGGCCTGTATGCAGTCCAAGGATGTATTTCCATGGAATATTTGAGTAGATGAGCAAACGAATGTAAAGAACGATCAGTTGTTTATTTCATGGGCGTGTGAGCAAAGAAATGTGCTTCTTGCAAGGAATCAACATTTACACCAAGTATTCAACAAATCCCACCAAGACAGTCAGAAGTTTCGAAAATTTCTGCTCCACTTGCAAAACCTTAGCTATAAAATGAATACACGACCATATAACGTCTGTGGGGGAAGATCAGTCATCAAGGAAGAATACTGGCTATCCGCTGTTATGTGCCAAGTCTTGGAAAATTACATCTCAGGGTTAGCTTAATTAATGGACTGCTCGTTCTCAATGTAGATTTGTAGGTATGTAGTTGGTAACTTGGAGTTGGAGAACGGAAGAATGCCGGCAAAGCGCTGCACAGCCTCCCAGGTGGAGGGAACAAGGAGCAGAGGACGTCAGAAGAAGAGATGGATAGATAACGTACTGGAGGACATAGAAGACAGAGGATGGGACATTTTAAGAAGGGCAATAGAACTCGCAAAAGACCGACCGAAATGGAGAAGTTTTGTTAGAGCCTCATCGTCAGCGAATACTTGACGGAGGAGAAAGAAAGAAGAAGTTGGTAACTGCATGGTCTGTAAGTATTTCAAAGTATTTCACTCATCATTTCTACTGAATATTTAGATAAGCAAGAAAGTGTCTGTAATAAGCAGTGATTTTTATTTAGTGGGTATAGAATTAACTAAATGTTTTCACAAACCTACATATTTCCATTTGCGACCTATTCACTGTATTATGTAAGTGTATGGTGGGTAACTGCATAGCCTATATATATGCATTTCAAGGTTGCATTTCCACTGAATATTTTATTAGGTGAGCAAGCAGGTGTCCATAGTGAGCAGTGGCTGATATAGTGATTGAGAAAGCAATTAAATTGGTTTCTAACAAATATAAAATTCAACTATTTTGCCTTTATCACCACTTCCAGGAAGGTATTCATTTGTAGAAGGCTTGGTCAATATGCATTTCAATGGAGCAGTTAGACATCAGTTCTAGGCCTACGTTTAATGGTAGGTTCTGGGACCAAGAAGCGTGTTGGTGATTGTGCTGTTACTGTAACAGCTCTGGGGGTATGGTTCACTCTCACTGTCCAGTGCACACAGCCTCCCATTCAGTTCATAGGTCTCATGAACATTCTCTGTTTTGCAAATCAAATGGAAGCATAATTTTTAACTGACATAAGCCTTGAACTTAGCTCCGTAAAGTGTTACAGCAAATGCTTAGATATTGAAATGCGCAGATACAATTATCCTGCTTATGATACTTTACATAAAAGTTTATTGACTTGGTAAAGCACATGGTAACTCACATTATGCAAATGACAGAACTCGATTCCTCGTAACACTTGGAACAAAATCCTTCGAACTTTGTCCTCTTCAAGGCCGCCAGGACTTCGGTCCAGGTCATCAAGTACGGTGTGATCCATAAACTCAAATACAAGGTATAAACGCTTCTTGCGACGGAAAACTTCAATCAGGTTCACTAGGTTGTCGTGACGAAGTTGCTGCAAAAAAATTAAATAACCATAAGAAACAACATTTAATGCACATAGTAAGCCTATGATCAATGCACTAATTTAAATCATATTTAATTACTCCTATCCTGTTGGCATCTAATGCAAACAGCATTAAAAGACAGCACACCAAACATTAAACAAGACAGAGCAGGTTTTAAGGGGAGCGAAATAAGACAAAAATAGCAAGCCAGTAATAGGACAACCTTTCAGTAAAGTTTGCTTGAAAAGGGATTGCCAATTTTACAAATTACTGGAAACTGAACCCAGGCTAATTCATTACAGAGGTCTGTCAGTTTTCAATTTTATGGTTGGCTGTAAGTTGCAACAATTCAAGTCTACACATTTTGAAATTCACAGTGCTTTTACTTCACGTACACAAACATTACTGCGTTATAGACAAGCATGGTGGTCAGCTGCCAAACACTTCGTTTTGTGACTAAAAAAGACCAAACACATCTAAACTACTGTAATGTAATCAGCTGTAATGAGAACTGACTTTACACCTCAGTGACCCGGGTTCAAATCCTCGGTCCTTGGTGAAATCGCCAAAGATCACATTATAATTGAACTGTGTTAAAATCAGGCCGAATATCTTCTATACAAAGTGCCTCTTTAGATACAGTGGCTACTAATCTAATCTATCTACAAATTTCCGTAGCAGTGCTATCAAAACAAAGGACTAATCAATCATCAATGGTTACATGAAGTGAAATAGTAGTCCATGTCAACAGTTCGTTGAGTAGGCGAGGTCAAAATCCGAAGAATTAGACAAAGTGGACTACAGCGGATAAACAAATCGTCTAGCAGTATTCCACAGCACTTGTGTTCTTCACTACAGCGAACATTTAATACATCTACAATTCTACATCTGCAGGCTGTATTAGTGTCTACTGTTAGCAGATATTTTTGGCAACAATCAAAGCTGTCCACTTTTCGTTTCAAATCAACCTGGGAAATCTAGCTAAACTTTCTCAACTGCGTTTGCACGTCGGTGACAGGTTGTGACCCGAGGTGTCAAGAGCAGTTAGTTCTCAGCGGGAGTCCAGTCTTCATTCTTTGTATCGCTACTCTATCGAAGAATAAATTAATAAATTCTCAAACCGATAAAAATATCACAGGATGCAGAGGGAGGTGACGGGTGGATCGGAAGCATGATTGATTAACAGCTTTGCTAACAAGACCCAAGACCAATGCACACACACACGCCAGTTCAGCATACATGTTGAAACAATAACAAAAACACTGACACTAGTTAAATATTCAGTTAAATACTGTGATAACTTGAAATGCCTCTCAAGAATAAAGGCATCACGTAGACATAAAGATACATAAATCTATGTATACATACATACATAGAAACATACACACACACACATACATATACAAGGTTTGTCTTTCACCTCTGCAGTATAGGTCCTAAATGCACTGCCAGATTAATAGCACGCCTACAACGTTAATCTCACATTTCTACCTTCACGTTTGACCAACTGCACTGGCTTACTCTCTGTATGCATTAAATTCAAAATCCTCATCTGGTCTTCACGACATAACGGGGTCTTGCCCCAAAATATCTAGCTGATGTATTACTCCAGCCTCTTTCAGCCTCCTCACATGGTTGACTCCACTTTTAAGCAGACTTTATCTTCTAGTTCCTCATACTAGAACAGCTATGGCTCAGCACTGGTCTTTTAGCTGAATTGGTCCCTCTCTTTGGAATCTCCATGTACTTGCTCTCAAATTCTAGCTGGTAATCCCTCCTCCTCCTTTGCTTTTCTCAAACCTATTTCGCTCATGGCCTTGTGCACTGGGAGCACCTCTGAATGGTTCACCCTACTAGAGACTAAATGTTTTATAAATGTTTTAATACAATACAATACAATACATATATACATGATGACGTTGATGATGATTATGATTATTACCATAAAAGGACGATGATTATGGCAATGACCATATAAACAAAAACAAGTTACAGCACTGGCTTACTCTCTGACCATATAAACAAAAACAAGTTACTGCACTGGCTTACTCTCTGTATGCATTAAATTCAAAATCCTCATCTGGTCTTCACGACATAACGGGGTCTTGCCCCAAAATATGGTCATGGCCTTGTGCACTGGGAGCACCTCTGAATGGTGCTCTCTGACCATATAAACAAAAACAAGTTACTGCACTGGCCATCTAAGTTACGCACTTTTGTCGTTGGCTGCGTTATGACAGCCAGTTTTGAATAAACGAAAATACAATACAATACAACAATGACACTTTCTTGAAGGCAGTGAACTGAGACAATAGGCAGGCTGCTTTTTCCGAGTTCAGCAAATTTTCCCATCTAATCTAATGACTTCTACAGTGCTGCAAACATAATGCACAAGGTATTAATCGATGGATGATCCCTTCAGATGAAACCATGCAAAAAACCACAAGGCGCTAGCCAACTCCAGCTGAACACAGATTGGACCCTAAACCAGACGTCAAGCTACGTTGGGTAACGATGAATCAATTAAGAAAATAAATTCTTAATTACCTTTAGCATTCGGATTTCTCGCATGGCAATTTTCTTTACCATCTTATCGTCCTCGCTCTCAATGAACTTTTTGATGGCAACCAGTTGACCAGACTCACGGTGACGACATTTCAGTACCATCCCATAGCTGCCCTCGCCAACCATACCAAGGCTCTCATACTTTTCCATCACAGAGGCTTTTGCGTGAGGCTACACATAAAAAAAAGAACACTTCACTTTACTACCATGTGGATTGCTTTCTATGTAATGGTTCTATAGCAGAATCATATGCTAAATTGTACTGTATTATACTACTGCTGCTACTATATTATTGTAATTATTTTATTATTATTATATTATTAATACATGTATGTATTATTTTATTATTATTATCATTATTATTATCATTGTATTACCATTTCCATTTTATTATTATTATATTAGCAATACATGTATGTATTGTTTTATTATTATACGTTCCAGTAACCTCTTAACCCTTTAACATCAAGCTGCACTGGTTCCCAGTCACTTTAAGTACACTCTCGTCGTTAAAGGGCTAAAACATTTCAGTGATATCAGAAATTACTCAGACTCTGTAACTGACTAATTTTTGTGCCGCTTCTGAATCCTTTTGTTGCAAAAGTCAGAAGAGTTAAAATTGGTTGCAGAGATCAAAACTCTGGGTTGATAATATCAAATTGGATCTGACTTCAGCAAATTCAGTGTAGAACAAAACATTTCCTGCTTATATCCGTCAAAATCACTTCATTATCTACCGTTAGCTGCAAAAATAGTTGTGGCCTGTTTTCACAATTATTTTCTGAGTAGATTTATGATTGTTATCTAAAATTTGTTTATACAAAAAAGCAAACAACTTTAAGCCATGCCCTCTTTGTTGATTTATGTCTTCTGTAATTTGTGTTCTTGTGAACTGTTTAATCATCATAACATGTACATGTACAGCGCAGTGTGTTTGTCAGGCACTTCATTAAAGAATAAATATTATTATTATAATTATTATTTTAATCTACACTTCTGATTTGATTTAAGAAGAGTTCACTCTCTCTTGTGGTCACAGCAACAGCCCAACAAAATGGAAAGAAGATGCCACAAGTTTAGTCTACTGAAAGCGGTTGATCCCAAACCTGTAGCCGGGGCAATCCACAGTATTGCAGCCCATGAAAGGTCAAAACAAAATATTGGAATGTTAAATTGTTAATAATTTTCTGTTATAGATAGATGGTTCTAGTTTTGCGCTCAGAGTTTTGTGTCAGCCTTGCCTCAAACTAGTAACCTTCGTGACTTCGTCTAGTTCACTATAGACTGATCAATCCAAGCTCAATAGTGACTTGTGAAACATTAAAAACTTTGACAAAGTTGATTTTCAAACATTACAAAAAGTTCTATTCACTGTTTGTGACAATGGAACTTCACGATGTCTTTAAACTTTAGCTCTGAAACTACTTGTACAACACCTTATAAACTTTTATATGAATTAAATAACTGGTAGGCCTACAAAATAACTGCATTTATGAATATTAACCAGTTTTTGTATATTGTCCATACAGTAGAGCCCGTAACGTAGAGTCCGTAAAGCACAGTATGTACATTATGGAATGCACAACGTCATTACTTATCATGATAACGAAATTCAATTATGACTATATAATAGGGTGGTTCCATCCATAATGACTAATTTTTATGTTGTTTCTTTTTTATCCTCCAACCCACCATTTGGTGATATGACTTATAGAGACTCTTTAACCAAAATATTTTCAATATAAAAGTGTTTAGGACTTGCCCAAACCAGATGAAGTTACGATAATTGCGCCTGTTCCCGAAATTATGGACTATATTGTTACCGGAATTTCTCCAGCTGTGCCACTGCAAACTCAGCAATCTCATCCTTCCATGATGCAATCATGGCTGCCAGTATCGATACTGGTCTCTCGACATGATGTGATCAAGCTGTTGTCTGTACCAAAACTTGATGATGGAACAGCAGTAACAATGTCACATGCAATGATTGAGAGCATTGATGAATGTAGTTCGCGAAATCGTATCAGAGGTCTATGCTTTGATACTACAGCCTCAAATACTGGAAGAAATGATGGCGTATGCGTATTGTTGGAAAGAGAAATAGGTCGAGAACTACTAATTGGGCATGCCGACACCATATTGGAAATCATGCTGGATAAGGTAATTAGCCTGTATGATGTATCGGCTATTTGGCCACTTTAAAGATTTCTGGCCTAGAATAGATCAGGCCTCCTTTTCGACAGCCATAGAGGATGAGTAGATGACAGCCATGATTGCACCATGGAAGAATGAGGTTATTGAGTCTGCAGTGGCACAGCTGGAGAATTTCCAGCCAAGAGATGACTACTGCGAACTTCTTGAGATATCGATCATATTCCTCGGTGGCATTCCACCACATGGAAATACGTATCCGCTATCCAGGAGCTGTACACCGCGCAGTGGATAGCCAGAGCCATTTGCTCACTTAAAATGTGGATCTTCCACTCACAATATGAACCTCTGCACTCTCTGCAGCCAGGTTCAACCAGAACACGGAAGTCTCGTGGCCCTGCATAATGGTGAACAAGTCTGGAATCATCTGAAGGAAGTGTCACTCTTTGTGACAGTCTTATATATATGTCAAGTACTGGTTCCAGTGCACATCGTCTACGTAGGCTCCCCAAAATGACCTGAATTTGCTTTGCATGCTGACGACCTACCAGAAAAGGCTGTCGCCATGGCTGCCACAGCCGCATTTAGTCGTCACTTGTGGTAATTGTCTGAACTACTGGTTGGGTTTGCATTCTCTGACGATCATGTTTCAGTGGATGAGAAGTGACCCTTAACAAAAATTCAGGTTCTGTTGAGCCACTAAACCGAATCCCGCCATTCCATAAACCTGTAACGAAAGAACTCCACACCTTCGTCACTATACATCAACCATGAGATTCTTCCACATTTTGGAACTCCCTGAGGACTTTCTACAGTATGATCCAAGCATACCAAGGAAGCCGCGATTTTGCCCAATCCGTTAAAGAGGTTAACGATCTTGCAGAAAGATGTTTAGTGCAAGAATTTAAGTCGTCTCTAACAAGAAATGAAGAACAAAGGCAGTTCTTGTTACAGGTTGTAGAGAAACACAGGAAGCTGTTCTCAGCACCAACAAAGGCTGCAGCCATACTAAGGTCAAAATCGGATGACTGACAAATTCATCGGCAAAATTAATGTTGATGTTCTCGGCTACATTTTCCGATTATGAAAACTTTGTCAGCTGTGGGCAAGTCCTAAATATTATTATTTTCTTTTAATTTTTTAACTATGACCTATTAATACGTGACGTAACCATATGCCGGGTTGGAGAACTAATTTAGACAACTTCCATTTTATAGGACCACCCTACTATATAATATCAAAAGCAATACCTGGTAATTCTACCTATACTGCGTATCCACGTATAATCTAACGAATACCCAGTTAATACAGCCTGGGATTATTATAACTGTAATAATAGTCCCAGATACAGCACTGGCTTTAAAACTGGCTTTAAAACTTATTCATAGTTGAATAAGACGAGTTCTTACAAATTATCATCACTAATAAGTAATTAATTAATTTAATTACGAACTGGCTACGGTACCGTCCGGACGGTACCGTTATTTCTTTTCTACGGTACCGTCCGCAAATAATCTATGGGCGATTGCACATATCTATGGCGTGTACATCCGGTTGAAATAAATATTGGCAAAAGCCTGTCACGTTAAGTTGTTGTCTTCGCGTCGAATTTTTCTATGGCCGACAACTTGAGGGTCGGTTAGGGCCAGGTTAGTATTCGTGTGGTCGTTTAGTGTCAAATTAAGCGTCGTGAGGGTCGTTTAGGGTCAGGGTTAGGAGTTAGTTTCGTTCATCTCTTAACTACTGCGCTATTGATGGTTAGGCTTTCACGCCATAGATATGTGCAATCGGCCATAGATTATTTGCGGACGGTACCGTAGAAAAGAAATAACGGTACCGTCCGGACGGTACCGTAGCCAGTGCCATTTAATTAATAACTAATAATACTAATAATTCATCTTCAGATTAAAAACTTGGCAGACGAAATAAACTGCGTCGCAATAGTCCTTTGGCCAGAAACATCGGATTCCTGCGTGTCTGCTAAGTTAGAAATCGCAAAATAGCATTATAAAAGCAAAAAGCCCATTTCATTTTTAATAAAGTTTTTACCGTATTTAATTTTTATTAATTTTAGTGACAAAATATAACACGAGAGCAACAAAGAAAACATTGACGTTTCAATGTCAATAACTTTTGTAGCGCATTTTGCTTTTTTTGCAAAACAGTTATAATAATAATAATAATAATAATAATAATAATAATAATAATAATAATAATAATAATAATAATAATAAACAGCTAATAAACGATATAAATCTTAAATCTGCTGATTGTCCAACCTCGATCAGTACCAAAAATTACACTAAAACTACGTGCACCCGAACGTCATTCAAATTAGTCGTGTTCTGGTTACAAATTTTGATGAGACATCAAAAAACCTATCTCGAGACCAAGACAGTGTCTCGAGACAAAGACAGTGTCTCGAGACAATCCAAGTCTGATAATATGTTCAAAATGATCAGGTCGCAATAGAAAACCGCGCAGCCTACATTTACATTTACGACGTTTTCAGTATTAGGCCTATCAGTAGGCCTATATTCAGTGACGATGATAACAATGATCTTACCTAATAACTGTCGTAATGAAACGAATCATAAATCGCCGGTAAGGAGGCTACTTATGACACACCTTCAACGATGAAACTCAAGCGCATAATATTATAGTTAAGCCTATAATCCAAGTGGCCTTTCGAGGCCTAAGACAGACCTAACGGGCCAAAGAAAACAATTGAATCCGATAACATCGAGCGGAGCTGGAGGCGGCCAGAGAGCGCACGCGGTCACCCAGGCAGCTACAACTATTTTAACTGTCCGCATGCAGCGCTTTAAATTCGACGACGAAATTTAAATGCAGTAGCCGGCTTCGATGCAGCCTACAGGTTAAGAACGCAACCCAACTACGTGCACATATGTATAAACAGGCTAATCGGCCTTCGTTGCTACAATGTGGTGCTAAATTAGTACCCGCGCAAATACGGTTCCGACTTCGTCCACGTTTGGCACATCATAGAGAGGCGAGTGGCGGAGATGGGATGGCTACGAGGACTACTGAATAGATCACGAAGAGAAAAGATACGGAATGAGGTGACACGAGAAGAACTGGGACAGAAGGAAACGATAGTGGAAAGAATAAAGAAAAGAAGACTAACATGGTATGGACATGTGATCAGGATGGAGAACGGAAGAATGCCGGCAAAGGCGCTGCACGGAGAGGTGGAGGGAACAAGGAGCAGAGGACGTCAGAAGAAGAGATGGATAGATAACGTACTGGAGGACATAGAAGACAGAGGATGGGACTTAAGAAGGGCAATAGAACTCGCAAGAGACCGACCGAAATGGAGAAGTTTTGTTAGAGCCTCATCGTCAGCGAATACTTGACGGAGGAGAAAGAAAGAAAGAGAGACAGAGTAGGCAATATGTATACCCTGGGACTATTATTACTGACAGTATATACCCAGGTATACCTTACAGGCTACAGGTCTATATCTTGCTGCCTTTAAAGTAAGTCGCTAGGCAAAAAAATATTTTTAGAAAGGTAAGAAATCTCACGGAGTTTGTAGGCTACTCGGCAACTTTAGCCTACATGTAGGTATACCTATAGGCAATCGTGATCAAATAAAAAGACGTGATTTTGACGAACAAAGGTGAATTTCCGCGTCCTGATCACGTGAACTAAGCACAAAATATCCTCAAAACCGTTGTAACCCGGTCCTAATTTGGCCTCACACCGGCTGCAGATTGCGACAGACAATCCGCGACAGAAGAGGTCATGGAAACACACCCGATAGACAATTAAGACTTCATTTTAAATTGAAATTTGGCTGCCGTCTGCTAATTTGCACTGATGCGCGGTAGGCTATATGAAGTGGTTACCGTGCTGTGCACTCAACCCAGCGGTCTGTGTTCCAATGCTTGCCAGAACAGGCAAATCTCATCTCATTTAGCCTACTCTCGCTTATAGAAAGCCGTTTTTTAAAACTTAGATAATTTTTTATGTTGATAATATACGAATCGAAAGTCAGCAGTGACTCAAGAGTCACACGTAGCTTGAAGTAGCCTACTGCATATCTTAATTGTAGAAAACAATGATTGCAGCGCAAAGTATATAGATCTTGGAGGACCACACAAAAAACTCAGTTTCTTCACCCTCAGATATAGGCCTATAATTATAGGCTAAATCGATTTCCAGACATATGTAGTGTACTGCGGAGCTCAGTAGCTGAGTGAAGTAGAGTTATAGACCCCCCCTCCCTCTGAAAAGCTTTGAGGGCACAAAAGCGGCTTGGTGACTCCAACATTTTCTCTCTCTCAGCCAGGAATCACTATAAAGATGAATGGGAACACGAGCGTTGAGACCTATGCCGCTATATAAAACACTTACCGGCAACGTAGACCTATACACCATGTAGGCTTAACTGTTGTACAGATTTTAAGGATTGATTAAGGAGAAGCTTGCTCAGTAGAAAACAAATATGTTCTTACAATGCCCTGAACCTGTCAATATACGGGGCTGTGTTTTATCGCCCGACATAGCAGCTATGTCTTCTTGTCAGGTAAACGGATCAATCGCCTAAAGATTAACCAACCACGGCCAGAGAGGGAGACAGACAAACAGACCGACAGAGAAAGACACACACAGAAAGAGAGACATACAGACATACAGAGAGGTCACACAGATACAGAGACAAACAGACACACACACAGAAAGACAGAAAGCGAGACAGACAGACAGAGACATACAGAGAGACGGACGGGTACAGACCCACGCACAGACAGAAAGACACAAACAAAGAGACAGAGATAGACACATAAACAAAGATAGAGAGAAAGAGACAGACAGAGAGACAGAGATAGACATAAACAAAGATAGAGAGAAAGAGACAGACAGACAGACAGACAGACAGAGGCAACGAAGAAGATACATCTGCATGCAGAAGGAGAGATCGAATCCTTGTCGACCTCTATGACCTAAGTCGCAGATGCGACTGTGGAACTGTTGTGTCATGGGGCGCGGTGGTGTAGAGGTATGTTCGGTGCCTTGCAGCCGAAGGGTTGCGGGTTCGAATCCACCTCAAGCCACCGCGTATGGACCCTGGGCAAGTCCTTCACTCGCAATTGCTCATGCGCTTTGGCGTGAAACTCCGATTCAGTGTCCGCGCTGTAGTCGGGAGCGCCTCTGAGTAGAAATCTTGGAGGGGCGCTATAACAAGTGACCTTAATAAATAAAATAAATAAATAAATAAATGGGACGTCACAAAACTCCGCTGTTCGCTTCCTTCATGCACGCATGGACTCCTATACATAATTGTAGGTTAGGACACTCAGAGGTCCGTACTTGTGCCATAATTTCAAATATCCGTCAACAACACAGCAAGCACAGGTTTAACAATCTGCCCCGGCCAAGTTTTTTCGCCCATAATATTATGTTGAAAATTTTTAACTCAACTAATTTCTTTAACATTTTATTTGTATCCTGTTTATTTTAAATTTATTGTTCAATATTTAACAGTTAAGTTGTGCCGCGGAATGTGCCGCCCCATGGCAGGCCATCTTGGACTTGTTTATTCCTATAGTAAATCCACCACTGCAGTTCAGAAACATAAATCTTGCCCCCGACCTTGTACCGTAACACTAATGTAGCCTAACAGTCATAATATGAGGCCAAGACTTCGTGTACAGTCATAAATAAGTGACGGACCTGACGGTTGTGTCCGGTCTCCAGCTTAGAACAATTTCCGACGTGACTTATTACACAAATTCACATAAATTATGCATATAATATGGGGATATATATATATATATATAATGATATAGTGGTGGAAAATTCAAGGCATGGAATTGGTATTTCCGGGGCCAAAACTTTGGTACTAATTCAAGCGAGAGGGCTTCTGCATCGTGGATCAGACACACATGCAGCTGTACGTACATGCATATACAATACGTGTATATAAATACTGTACATATATATAGTATTTCTAAATATAGTTAGGCATATATGCCATGTCACTGCTGTCTTCTGCAATACGTGTTGCACTTAAAGACGCTCATCAATTGTGACCTCAACGCCACTATGCAAACAGTCCTCACATGCATACATTCATACATACATACATACATATATATATATGCGTATAATCGATTAAGTAGATATATATATAGTCTATATATATATAGTCTATACATATATATATGCATGTAAGTATAAGCTTATAGATAGCTTTATATATATTTTATATACAATTTTAAACATGTAGGGCAGGCCAACAAAAGCCTTGTGTATCGTCGATAGACGGTCACTGTTGGTCCTCCATTGAGCGGTTATTGAATAATTGAAAAGCACAATTAGCAACTAACTCCATAGCTAGCCAATCAATGGCTGCTAGAGATCCTCTGTCTGTACCTCTCTCTGTCTGTGTCTGTCTGTGTCTGTCTGTCTGTCTCTCTGTCTGTCTGTCTGTCTGTCTGGCTCTCTCTCTCTCTCTCTCTCTCTCTCTCTCTCTCTCTCTCGCTCTCTCTCTCTCTCTCTCTCTCTCTCTCTTCTCTCTCTCTCTCTCTCTCTCTCTCTCTCTCTCTCTCTCTCTCTCTCTCTCTCTGTCTCTCTGTGTGTGTCTCCGTGTCTGCCTCTGCCACCTGTCGGTAAATCGATACAAAGACTATATATCGTGCATTGGACGTCGAAGGTCGCTCTGCCCTGGCCTTGCAATGGTTCTCCATTTAATAGTTCATCTAACGACGCATTCGTATCTAAAATAGCGCCTCAACATTTGCCAGTTTTTAAACTTTCCATTGCTTCAGTGTCTTATCCAACCCAGGACATGGTAGAGGCCATACAATCGCTATACAGAACAGCGTGTGCATATACATGCATATTTTTAGCGGTAGGTACATGCCATGGTCTCGATTTTTTTCTCAGCTATTTTTATGACAGCATCTTTTGATCAGCTGTCATACCCCGGCAGTCAACTTTCCACCATCCCCTCAAGTAAATGCTTTGCGGGACCGGTAGAGTTCTCTCAAATCAGTTGTTCATTCTGGATATTTATATAGCGCCTCCGATTCTACTCAGGAGCGCTCCTCTGCAGCCCAGCCACGGCAAAAGAAAAAAGACTTGAGTGATTTATAAAACCCATTGGTCAAAGGTAGCAAACGCAGCTTCGATGGTAGGTCGTTCAATAGGTCTACCTTCTGCTTCTTGCGTTATACTCTTCCTCGCCTAAACACGGGTTGGCTTTCTATTATAGTGGTCCTTGCTACTAAAGAGAGACCCCTATAAGTTGGTCTTTGCTCGTAAGGGAAGGTTTAGACCTATATATGTGCAGCAGGTTGCCCTTAGCTCTCATTAAATTTTAATCTTAAAGGAAGTTTCATGGGTTGGCTTCATGTCTTATAGTAGGCCTTATAGGTTTGACCCTTTAATCTTAAAGGAAGCTTCGAAGGTTGGTCTTAGCTCTTATGGCAGGC
Organism: Aporrectodea caliginosa; assembly: GCA_020284085.1. NCBI lineage: Eukaryota > Metazoa > Annelida > Clitellata > Crassiclitellata > Lumbricidae > Aporrectodea > Aporrectodea caliginosa. The sequence continues at coordinate 456,625 of JACEVL010000160.1, forward strand.
TTATAGGTTGACCTTTTAATCTAAAAGGAAGCTTTTGAAGATTGTTCTTTGCTCTTGTAAGGTGCTAAGAAGACAACACAAGCAGGGCATGCAGAGGCGCTCTGAAACGAATGAGGGCATGCAGTGCACCATTGCAACCACTTCAACATCAGTTGTGCTTGTAACGATGACCGCAATACACCGACAGACGCTGCCTATGTTGTGTAGTCCTACAGCGTTCATCGACGAAGGACCTTGAACAGAGAACGCGTGCGCTCATGTTGGCAAAACTCTTGTTCAACGCTGATCCTCTGATATGATAACGCGTCTATATATCTGTCTGTCTGTCTGCCTGTCTGTGTGTGTGTCCGACCGTCCATCTGTTTGTCTGTCTGTCCGACCGTCTGTCTCTTGTCTGTCTGTCTTTTACATGTTTCGTAGGCCCTTTACCGTGTATACACTCAGATTCATATCGCACGCACTTGACAGAGCACTATAGTCGAGATAAGATAAGTGACACGGTGGCTGCAGACCTGCAATTGACCTCTGACCCTTGCACTGTAGAGAACGGAGTCGAGAGAGTCGAGCCTTTGCGGCTATCGTTCTTAAGGCGGTCGCACTTGTAGTGTGGAGACCATCGGCATGTCGCTATTGTATTTTCGTTTATTAATCAACTCTAGCTGTCATAACGCAGCTAGTTACAAGATTCGTTCATCGATAGTTACAGTGAAACGTGTTAAGGCTTGTCACGATCTATCGATCTGACGATCTATCATCGATCTATAGCGACGCGGAAGGCGTCATCCAATTAACACGAAACGATTCTAATCACAGTCCACTGGAGACGTCTGTTGATCTGCATGCAACTGACCTCTGCGCCCTCGCTGAACCTTATTTTCCTGTTCTTCCTTCTCTTCCATCTACCTTGTCCTCCATCCTCTTCCTCATCCTCCTCCTCTTCCTCCTCTCCTCCTGACCTCCTCCTCCTCCTCTCTTCTGTCCTCCTCCTGTCCTTCTTGTTGTTCTTCTTTTCCTCTTCCTCTCCTCCTCCTCCTCCTCCTCCTCCTTTCCTCTCCTCCTCCTCCTCCTCCCTCCCTCCTCCTCCTCCTCCTCTTCCTCCTCTTTCTCCTCTCTTCCTCCTCCTCCTCCTTTTCCTCCCTCTTCCTCCTCCTTCTACCTCCTCCTCTTCTTCCTCCTCTTTCCTCCTCATGCTCCTTTTCCTCCTGCCAACCTCCTCCTGTCCTCACTTCTTCTCATCCTGCACCTATTCGTCCTCCTTCTCCTATCGTCCCTTCCCTCGTCTGCCAATCTCAGCACTCCCCCATTGTGTCCTGATCGTTTCTGCCACCAGGCACATAATAGTCTACGGACCCAAGTGTCGACGGTCAGACATGCATATCCTCGGCTCTGGACCACGTTATTGTAAATGTAAACGTTTTTGTATAGCGCCCGTATCACCTCGACCCTGTTCATTTTTTAATGAATTGATCGGGTGAGATCCTTGTTTTCAGTCGACGACGTCGTATTCTGTCTTCTTTTGAATAGAATGAAGAGTACTGAAGGCACTGCAGAGTACTGAAGAATACTTAAGAGCGCTAAATACGATTGCGATGCACAGTGTGCGCACTCAAAGTATATTTTTTATTAAGACCTTCGGTCTCCTTCTAATCGTTTCGCTAGAGGTCGAGACTGGCTCACGTTATAACTTATTTTGCCAATTTCGAGCCATCGTGTTCTAACAAAGCACCTGGCGAATGAAAGAGCGAACTAGACGTGAGCTGAGCTGTCCGATATTTACTACACGCGAAAAGGCCGGTTTATGTGATACGATACTATTGGCCTACAACTGTAATTTTATAATGCCGTCCTTACAAAGTTCAGAAGTGCACAATGAATCCGGACAAACATTAACCATGCCAGTATGTCCATGGCATTAGATGGAACCCTTGTGGGTTTTATATGGCCCCATATTGGAATATGCACTATATATCAGCGCCTCGGTAGGGATCTTGAAGGGGCGCTATATAAATCTCTGATTGATTGATTGATTGATTTATTGATTGACCACTAGGCTTCATGCAGGGCCGGCCTTAGGTAGCAGGCAGTTGCCTAGGGCGCCAAAGTCTAGGGGGCGCCATTTTCACAAAAAATGTGTTCTAACAGTTTTATGTTTCTCACATTTTTAGCCATTTTTCATTTACAATGATTATTTTCATTTGAATTCAAAACTTTCGATTATGGAAACATAAAATAATTATTGATTTCATTGCACTTTTCTATTAATTCAATTTCAATACGCACAATTTTACTTTGACCGTTGAAATTCAATTATTTCACGCCAGTCTGTACTCTGTCGTCTGTATCTGTAATAGACCTGACCGTACGTTAATCTGATGCTGACATAGTGAAACAGTAGGCTACGACTCAAAATGCCAACAGTACTGTTGAAGAAAATAATTGTGAAGTACTTTTAATCTATGTAGACCAATCATTATTAAATAAATTTTGTTGACTGCCGAGGAGACATCGCAGTTGCATAGCCTAAATTAGTTAAGTTAATTATCAGTAAGAATATATACATTTACATTTTAATAACAGTTTTGTTAAATATATCTAAATCAATTAATTTATATTTTTGATCTTATGAACTTAAAATTTTAATTATAAAAATTAATAAATTATGTAAAACCCTATGTTAAGAGTCAGAAGTTTTTGGCTTCTCAAAATTGTAAAAAAAAAACAAGAAACAGAAGTTAGTATCAAAAGCATAGGGCTTACCAACTATTTCAACAAGACTGAAACTACTTGGCTATAGCTCTTAGTGTTAGTACCCAGTCATCTGGTAGTAGCCCTAATTCGTTTGTAATATACTAATGTCGCTGGTATTTGCTTAAATTGCCTTAATCTTTAATGTGTTTTGATAAACTGAAACCTGATGGAGAAAAACTAGAAGCAGAAAAAGATTTCTGATTACTTCAACAAATAATGTTTTAAATAAATATTTTTTCATTTTTCGGTAATTCGAATTTTTGAGTAATTTGAAGTGTTTTTGCATTTACCATTCTCCCAGAAGTCCAATAAAAAATTATAAAAATAAATATAAATAAATAGCCTAACTCAGTCGAGCGTAATGCTCTGGCTGGTTCATCATTGGGTCGTGATGTGGGGTGCACCGTGGAGGGGCGCCAAATGTATGCTTTGCCTGGGGCGCCATTTGGGCTAGGGCCGGCCCTGGCTTCATGTAAGTATACACCTATACTGGCAGATACGAGCCATAGTTAGACCGGAAGAGGTGAGTTTTCAGTTTAGAGCGAAAGACAGCCTCGGTACCAGAATCGCGAACATGTGGAAGTAGAGAGTTCCAGATGAAGATGAAGGGGAGGGACCGGCAACTGTGAATGAACGACGGCCAAAGACAAGACGTGTACCAGGAACAACATACTTTCCAGCAGATGCTGATTGGAGATAGGATCGAATGTGAAACCTATTTACTTTCGCGTAATGCTTAGTACCTTGTCCTTCGTTCCAACCTGATACCCAAATACGTAAACATTTATTCGTTCAAAGGCCCAATTTTCTACTGATTGGAAATGGTAGACTGCTCCCTCCCACTGAAAAGGTCAAGGTTCAAGGCTTCGGACTCCAGATAGAGTAGGGCCTACTATACTCGGCTGGAGTGACTTGATGTTATGCATGAAGGTGAAGATGAAGGTATGCATTTCGGGCTCGAATAACAGAGAACCGAAAGACAACGAACAAAAGGCTGAAAAAGAGCAAGAAACTAGAAGCTCAAGAACAAGATCGTATTATTATTATTATTATTATTATTATTATTATTATTATTATTATTATTATTATTATTATTATTATTATTATTATTATTATTATTATTATTATTATTATTATTATTATTATTATTACCATTACCATTACCATTACCATTATCATTATCATTTTCAGCTACAGCCCGTGACCTCGGTATCCTGTTGGATCAGGAGCTTACCTTTGCGCCACATCTGCATCGCCTTAGTCGTGATTATTACCAGCTGCGTCAGCTCCGTACTGTTGCACGTTCGCTTACAGCGAGCGCTGCAACCACTCTTGTTCATGCCTTCATTACGGCGCGTCTTGATCACTGCTTAACTCTCTATTCTGGTCTGCCGGTTGTCTTGCCTTGATCGTGTACTGCGAGCTGCAGCGCGACTCATCGGCCAAATACCAAAATTTGATCATCACCAGGTATATGTTGGAAGTTCTGCATTGGCTTCCTGTCCGACAGCGCATCGAATATAGAGTTGTCTCTCTGGTTTGGCGATGCCATCTTGGCCTTGCACCAGCCGACCTAATAGACCTCATCAGTCGCTCCCTCCGCTCTGCTGAGAGGGGGGTAGTGGCGGTCCCGTTTGCCCGCACATCAATCATCATCTGTGGTAGGCCCTAGGGTTTGGAATAGCCTCCCTCGGGAGCTACGCTTGTTCCCTAGATCATGTACTGATACTTTTATGGCCACTTGAAAACTTACCTTTTTGGCCGGACTGGAGTTGGGAGCGCATCTGAGTAGTTACCTTGAAGGGGCGCTATATAAATTTTTTGAATGAATCATTATCATTATTATTATCATCATTATTATTATTATTATTATTATTATTATTATTATTATTATTATTATTATTATTATTATTATTATTATTATTATTATTATTATTATTATTATTATTATTATTATTATTATTATTATTATTATTATTATTATTATTATTATTATTATTATTATTATTAGTATTATTATTAAGAACAACTAGAACGATAAATTGTTGGAGAGAAAAGGAAGGCGAGAGGGATGGATGGAGGCAGAGAGAACGTTGCTTACTGTTCGACTGTTGACTTCAGGTGTCATCCCTTCACAAGGGGGCTGTGATGTCCTAGGATCAGACGGGGGTGGTTGTGATGGTCCCTGTGTGGGTCGTCGTTCTGCCTGTTTCACTGGGGGTGGCACCATCTGAAGGGGCTTACGCGGCTGCCCTTGGTCTGGGGGGACAAGGGGACCTTGGCGTTGCCCCACGGGGTAGCGGATGGGGGTGTGAAACGACAGCAAATGGTGTGGTGGGTGCCGTGATGGGATGCTGAAGTTGGAGGCGCCGCTTGGCTTCAGAGGCTGCGGTTGGTTTTTGGCGCGCAACGCCCCATCCACATGGTCAGATGGAAAGATGAAAGGCGGCTGCTGCAACTGCTGATGATGAAGAAGTTGGTGATGCCCAACTCCTGGATACAGACGCTGCTTCATCTTGGTTCAGGACGACGATGAAGAAACGACACACTGTACACTGACCAAATGAAGAAAGAGTTTAATCCGAATATGTAGCCTAATCGAACCTCATCTACTTAGAAGACTTTACTTTGCACTTTGTGGTGTAATTTGATGGTCGACTTCAAATGAAACCGACAAATCGCATCGGGTTGGAGAATTTCAGTTTCTATAAAATTACATCCGACAAAGTCAGATCAAATCCGTCGTATATGAAATGTGACGTTCAGCTCTTCCGTATATCTTCTTCTTCAGCCTTTAGAGGAATCTAAGATTCGCTCATTTGGTTCCAGTTAATAATCAGATGATGGCAAAGGTCGTTGAGGATGAACTTAACAGACCTAACGGAGTCATAATTCCCAGTAGATTCAACAGATACGCAGTTGACTCACCCATTTATAATAGATCCCAATTTCCAATTCGTCATAGATGACGATTTCTCAGAAGGTCCGCCATCTAAGTGATGTGCACGCACTGGTAGAATATTGTTTCATTGCACAGCAGGCGTAGTATACACAGCAATTATACGTCTAGCTACTTCATCCGGTCCACCACTTAGCTGGCCATAGACTTCTTCAGCTGCTACATGGGTCGCTGCTGTATCATGGGTCTCTTCTCTATACAGCCATATCCGTGTAAAAATGTTCGCTATCTATAGAGAAAAACAGTTGCCGTATAATAGGCCTAGGTCTATCTTATCTGAGTCGAAACCAGACAACCGGTTTACTGTTGTACAGGTTAGATTGGTGGCTCCTAAACTGCGTTCCCTGTATGTTTAGGATGTATAGTCCACAGACTGCTCTGCGTAAGAAGTGCAGCGCTTACGCACGTAAAGCCGACGGCCTGTACTATCAGCGAGCGAGAAAGAAACAGAGATGGTAAGCTGGGCAGCTGCTGTGGGTTGTGAACGGCCGTGATCCCTTCCTTCAGCCGTCCCCCCCCCCCCCCACCCACATAGGAAACGATAAGCCCTACCACCAGGGCTAGAACGCACGATGAATGCACGCTGCAAGTACACAGGCACGCATGAAGATAGCCAGACACGGAGATAGGCAGCCGGGGAAAGAAAGAGAGAGATACAGGCAGACAGACCGAGGAAAGAACGGATAGTCATGTGAGTCTACATAACAGCATCCTCTTCTCTTCAGAGTTCAGCCTCAACTGTTTCGGGCTAGACTTCTCCGACCAATAGCATCAAGCGAAAGCACGGCCTGCTACAGTGGAAACCCACATTTTTTCATCTGCAGCTGCAGGACCAGCAGCATCATCATCAACAGGATCAGCAGCTGCAGCAGCAGCAACTTACTCTGGGGGCAAAGCTGAAGAGTTATTCACAATACAATCGGTACGGAGCCCCAAAAGTGACGCGCGCACAAGAGTGCCGTACTCATTATCTTCACGCGTCGAGGTAAAATGTAATTCCCTCTGGAGAGCCTTTGTTTATCTTGGTACTTCGGGAAAACACGTAGTTCTCTCCGGAGAACAATTATTAATGATCATCTGGTTCTCTCGAGTTCAGGTTGTGCACTGTTGGAAGGACAGACAGGCAGACATACAGCCAGCCAACCAGTATACAAACAGACAGACAGACAGACTGTACTGACTGACTGACTGACTTTGACTGACTGACTGACTGACTGACTGACTGACTGATTTTGACTGACTGACTGACTGACGGATGACTGACTGACTGACTGACTGACTGACTGACTGACTGATATGACTGATTGACTTAATGACAGACGGACGGTTTCAGCCTAAAATTAGAAGTACAGACAGACAGACAGATCAAATGCAACAGACTGAATTACTGACTGTCTGACTGACTGATTGACTGACTGACTGACAGAGACTGACTGACTGACTGACTGACTGACTGAGAGAAGAGAGAGAGAATTTGAAGGTATCTCGAGAGCTGACGACAAATCAGACAGACAGACAAGATACTAGTTGTAACAGTTTGAGAGAGATATATATATATATATATATATATATATATATATAGATATATATATATATATATATATTGATTCCTAGACAGAGAACACTTGTTAGAGCGAGAGAGAGAGAGAGAGAGAGAGAGAGCCTTTGCATACGTAGCGCATGTGGTATATATACCGGATGTATGTTTGCGCATCGCAGCGCATGTTCCCACGCATGGTGATCATAACCTATTATTGTTCACGTATGAGTTATTAATTTTTAATGCTAATTATGTAGCGGTTTCAGCCTACAGGCATGGATGATTTAGTATCTGAATGTGAGGGGAGAAAGAAATAGAGTTGTGCCTCATCAAAACAGAGCTCAAAGAATGAGGAGAATACGCAGTGGGGAGGTGTAAATTATGCATCAGTCGCGCTGCATGCTGCAGGTCTGTGATGATTAGGTGAGGAAAACATTAACAGGATAGATTTAAGAGATGGAGCAGAATAAGGGAATTGATGAACATCTTTCGTGAGTTCGGTGCAAAGAGCTGGCGCAGTGACAAGGTTAAGAGAGGCGACTTGCAGACAATTTAAGTTTGTTTGAGGTAGTTAAGAGAGAATGGAGATAAGACCGGAGAAGAGTAAAGCGCACTTGGAGTGAGAACCGTTGGAGAAAGCTCAGAAAGGTCTGCCTCTCTGTCTTAGGTTAGTTTGCGTAACAACTGGTTTACTATGCAATGAGTTAGCTATCTAATTGACTAGCTAGCTTGTTAACTAACAAATTAACAGTTGCTTAGTTACTATTACTACCTTACCGTATTAACCTTAATTACATCCTTCCAGTCCCGGTGCCATCAATAGAGTAGAGTCAGTAGTATATATAGACTAATATCAGACTTTGCCTATGTATATCTCCTCTGTTGCACTGGCGGGAATCATGAGCGTCAAAGTCAAACCGCAAACCCGCGCCATCTAGCGCAACCATAGACATTATATCTATGAGCGGAACGTATGATAAAGGTCAAGGTAAGAAGATAATAGCCACGTTCTTTGGGCGAACTTAATTAAACGACCTCGTTAAAATTGGACCCACAACTTTATCAATATCAGCGCCATCATGAGGTTGACATTTTTGTAAGGCAATGACTTTGTGGATTAGAATGCAGGGCGGGTGAAATTTTGAAGCAGCCTACTCAAAGATCCTAGATTGGACACTCCTTATATTTTGTTTTGCGATCGAGTAACGTGAGTGGTGGTTAACTAAGAAAAACAACCTAAAAATATGGCCTCGATGATTGGGTTTGTAACTTCGTGCATGTCAGTGACATCATGCGGTTGGCGTTTTATTAGGTAGCTTACGGGCCTTGGACATCATTAGGATTCACTGTCATATTTTCTGGTTATCAATACTTCTGTAGTTTCGTACTTCTCAATTTTATTCCCAAACCCTGTTATTTGTTATAAAATCAAATCGTTAATTTGAGCGTGCACCGTTATAAGGATCATCTATTTCTTTACGTTAATTAATTGGTACCGTAATAATAATAATAATAATAATAATAATAATAATAATAATAATAATAATAATAATAATAATAATAATAATAATAATAATAATAATAATAATAATAATAATAATAATAATAATAATAATAATAATCTTTATTAATTTCAGACTGACAAGTAAGCAGTATGATTACAATTCATAGTATGAATAGATGATCAGAAGTTATTATAGAAGTCGAAATGTAACTGTATGGCAGCCATGCAAGCGCCTACCACGTCCAGGTCGTTGAACACGTCCCACGTCTCATTTTGTCAACGCCATCTGGCGAATGATATAGGCTTAGTGGACCTTCGCGATATACGTTATAGTTAATGTCGGTATAGTTAATGTCGCCATCTGTATGAAAGAGAATAGGCTTGGTTACCTTACAGTCACTTAACTGTATCAATGTGTTGAGATGAACTCATTGACGTTTTATTAAAAATTAAAGAAAGGCTTTTCTTTTTTTTAATTTACATCTTTGTTGCGGAGGGATATCAAATCCTGTGCAATAGATATGACAAATCGCATCAAATGTCGTAAGTACGCTATTAGGATCATTAATTGTATTTGAACATAACACTTGTTATTTGAACACTTGTTATAGGCCTAGCGCCCCTACCATTCAGAGGCGCTCCCGACTGCTGCGCGGACGCTGAATCGGAGTTTCACGCCGAAGCGCATGAGCAATTGTATTGTATTGTATTGTATTTGAACACTTGTTATAGCGCCCCTACCAGATTTCCCATTCAGAGGCGCTCCCGACTACTGCGCGGACGCTGAATCGGAGTTTCACGCCGAAGCGCATGAGCAATTGTATTGTATTGTATTGTATTTGAACACTTGTTATAGCGCCCCTACCAGATTTCCCATTCAGAGGCGCTCCCGACTACTGCGCGAACGCTGAATCGGAGTTTCACGCCGAAGCGCATGAGCAATTGCGAGTGAAGGACTTGCCCAGGGTCCCTACGCGGCGACTTTTGGGGTGGATTCGAACCCGCAACCCTCCAGCTGCAAGGCACCGAACATACCCCTAAACCACCGCGCCCCAGTTGTATTGTGATGTGTTGTATTGTGTGTTGTATTGTACTCCACGTTTATAATGCGACCGAGCCACCCGCAGTAAAGATCCGAGAAATTAATCTCTGATAAACCGACCCGACCGGGAAGCGAACCCGGGGCGCCGGCGTGACGAGCAGGCTACCAACCCACTCGGCCATTCAGGATCCTTATTGCGAGTGAACGACTTGCCCAGGTTCCCTACGCGACGGCTTTGAGGTGGATTCGAACCCGCAACCCTCCAGCTGCAAGGCACCGAACATACCCCTAAACCACCGCCCTACCAGATTTCCCATTCAGAGGCGCTCCCGACTACTGCGCGGACGCTGAATCGGAGTTTCACGTCGAAGCGCATGAGCAATTGTATTGTATTGTATTGTATTGTATTTGAACACTTGTTAACCCTATAGCACCCCTACCAGATTTCCCATTCAGAGGCGCTCCCGACTACTGCGCGAACGCTGAATCGGAGTTTCACGCCGAAGCGCATGAGCAATTGCGAGTGAAGGACTTGCCCAGGGTCCCTACGCGGCGACTTTTGGGGTGGATTCGAACCCGCAACCCTCCAGCTGCAAGGCACCGAACATACCCCTAAACCACCGCGCCCCAGTTGTATTGTGATGTGTTGTATTGTGTGTTGTATTGTATCACGTTTATAATGCGACCGAACCACCCGCAGTAAAGATCCGAGATCTCTGATAAACCGACCGACCCGAATCGAACCCGGGCCGCCGGCGCGAAGAGCGGGCTACCAACCCACTCGGCCACTCAGGATCTCACTCAGGATTAATACTTGTTGAAGTTGTGCTACCAGCACACCATGGCTAATATTTGTATAATCAGAAATTTGAATGTGGAGTCTCATTTTACATATTTGTGTTAGCAATGTTTCAATAATTAATTACTAAGTTTTAAAGACTCCGTTTCGAAAACGATGACAATACATCTACACCGAGTGCGATCGTCCTTTTCTAGTGCCACGGTCTACTTTTAGCCACATTGGTTGCATGTGGTTATAAGTCGGAGATTTTCGGTGGCTTATTAAAATCTCTGTTGTGGTCAGAGGGACGAAGAGATTTAGAGAGATTTGGTTCTAATTATTTCTAACGCTTTCGGAATTTGAAAGAGAAGTGCAGACATGGCAAGCCGGGCGGAGAAAGTGAAGAATGCGGCGAAGATGAAGCCAGACGAGGCTTCGATTCCGAGCAACCCTAGGGTCTACTTCGACGTGAAGATCGGCGACGTTCGCGCCGGTAGAATCACCTTTGAGGTACGAAATTTTGGGGAGGGGTCTAATTTGTATTGTATTTATTTAATTTGGTTTAACGTTTGAGCGTTTCTGCTTTTGTATGACGAGTTACGGTGCCTTGGAATTGTTTCGCAACTGATTGAAATGAAATCAGGGCAAGCTTATAGAATCGGGGGCTGAAGGATATAGTGCGTACGTTTACTGGCGTCGTGAGTGTCGGTTAGGGTGAGGTTAGGGTTAGTGTCGTCATTAGAAAACCTGGTACCGTCCGGCGTCAGCGCAGCACGCTCAAAGATACTGTATAATCCTTCAGCCCCCGATACTCTAAGTTTGCCGAAGTTTGAGCAATATCTGACAGTGCCTTAGTTATCCAGTCAACAGACATTGTAACCTTTGCCCGATATTACCCTATTAGAGTGAATTCGTATGGCTTGCGTTTCAGGTGTGCAAAGGGCGCGTTAGGGGGTGCGGCTGAAGGGGTGGGGCTGGTGGCTCAATGGTTGATGCTTCTCAGCTTTCAAAATGGCGGCTGGTTAGCCCAGAAAACATGATGAGAAACTAAAAAACCTGAAGCGTGGTTAAAGCTTTTTTAACGTGAAACTGTAGGAATTTAATGCATTATTTTTGACGAACTGTTAAAGAGAGATTGTGTGACACGGACTTGGATATTTAGACATCGCAAGTTGTTGTGTTTAGTCTGAATGACGCCATGCTATAAATAGCAATCGTTCGTCATTCTATTTATAGGTGTTGACTAATGACGACGTTTGTTGGCGGTCACGTGGTTAGTTGACCCCTCAACCTTGGTTGCTACCTAAGCGAGCACGTGTGTGGGCGGGCCTTGCACTCTAGCCATAAAGGATTGTATATTAGCAGAAGCATGGGCGTATTTAGGGGGGGTTTTACGGGTTCAACCCCCCCCCGAAATAAATAATTGCAAAAATTTTTTTTAGTCATATTTTTATGTTTTTCATGCTTTGAAATCATTTCTTATGAATATTGACATTTTGTTTTGTGATTTCTATGTAAAATGCAACACAATGTATAAATTCAATACTGTTATAAAAGAACTCAAAAGAATGTAGGGGTCGTCCATTAATTATGTCAACAAATTTTAGGCCATTTTTGACCCCCTCCCCCCTTGTCAACAACTATCAAACATTGACGGACCCCCTAAAAATTATGTCAACAATCCTAGAACCCCCCCCTACAAAAAAGAAACACAATGGCTCAATACATGTAGAATCATTTTTTCAAATAATTATTGTTTTACACTAAGAAATGCAATCTCGAATTTAAAAATATATGAGTTTAGTTTATTACCAGCTTTTAGTAGTATGAAACATTAAGCACTTTATACATTTTTAGCATTACTTAATGTTTTCGCTACCATTTGAAGGGTCTGTGTTGATTCATTGGAAAAAATTTTTTGACGTCAACTTTTACCGAACCCCCCTCCCCCCTTGTCAACAACTGTCAAACTTTTCCAAACCCCTCCCCTATTTTGTTGACATAATTAATGGACGACCCCTAGGAAACTACAAAGCACGTATATATTGTTTATAAAATTGAACTATTCTCTAGTTTTTATAGTAATTTCAATAAATGTCTGATTTGCAAGTATTGTCTGCAGTCAAACTAAAACACGACTCAAACTACATCGTAGCTACGAGTAACAGCTGGTTCCTATCAGGACTGAAATAATAGAGCAATTTTGTTCAGATGACAGCTTAAATTGCTACCATTACAGTGTGGAAATTATTTCAGTGGGGAGGGGCACATCCCCTGACCCCCAAACCTTGGTTGCTGCGCCTCTCGCGAGTCCCCCAAACGTGAAACCCCCGGCGGGCCCTGCACTCTAGCCCCTGAGCAGAAGTACTATTATTAGAAAGACTACTCTTGTAATCCACTTATTACTTGTGGCTCAAATAGCTTATAGTTGTTGTTATGTGTTTAGGGTGAGTAGACTGGGCTAAGCAACAGACTGGTTTACTGGACCTAGGCCAGGGAGCTAAAGCCTAGGTCAAAGACCCTTCTGGAGTGTCTTGTTGCCAGTTGTTGCATTCTGTATTTAGTCTTGATGCCCGTGGTCAAGCGTCATGCTTTGTAATCTGTCTAAAAGTTATAGCAGTGAGAAGTACTTAATATTTGTATTAAGTAGACAGAAAGTCCAGATAAAACCGGATGTGGCCTTTTACAAGCAGCTTTAAGTGAATGGCTTTGATTCCAGTTTGAGTGTTCTAGCCAGATAGTGTCTGTTGTTATAGGCCATTAGTTTTAAAAGCTGATAATTATGCGGTATTGACTATGGTCAAGTGATTTGTCAATTTTATATGTGAGTTTCTAAGGTTGGTAGTTGTAACACTGACAAATGACTGCATATTAGGGCAGTTCAGTGGTCCCTTTGCAAAGAATGTTCGATGTAGTCACAATAGGAAGACCAGAAGAGACCTTAGTCCCACTAATTAGGGCCCAATAAATACCAGTTACAAAAAGTAGATGCGGTTACTTGTACAATCCTATTTGCTTGTTAATTATAAACAAGTATCTGTAGTTGATAATAATAAACAACAACTTATTTATATATATGCATTTATGATGAGTTTATCAGTCTAGTGCTCAGCATGTGTGGACTGTCAACCAAGAGCTTAAGGTTTCAAATCCTTCTAAGGGAAAAATTTGTTTATAGATTTCTGCTCTGCCTGTGACCCTATCCAATTCAGCCATAACGATTATACACTGTTGGTGGGAGGATCAGATGGCTAGGCAAAGAACTGGCCATCCACCCTCATTTGATCGAGGCTAAGAAAGAATGAAGTTGCTCATACTTCTTACCCATGGCTACCTCGTGGCTAGCTTAAGGGACTGCTGTTAGAAGTATGACTTCACTGAGAAACATGTTCTGTCGACTATGGTTAACTATAACAAAATTTTAATCGTTAACATCCGTATTTATTTTGTCATTTAGATGCAGATTTAACACTTACTGAATGGAATATATTTAAGAGTTCATTCAAGAATAAACATGACAGCTAAGAATGATCTTACTTTTTCAATTTTTTTTATGCAGTGATTCTATAAATTAATTACCAATATTTATAGTTGCAGCTATTTGCTTTTGACAGTGGTGTTAAAAATTAATAACATATTATTCTGAATTTGTAGCTTTTCAAGAATATTGTTCCGAAAACTGCAGGTAAGTTTTAAAATGAAAAACATTTCTTCTCATACAACTGTTATTTTAGACTTTAACAGTTTTAATTTCAGTGTTGCTTTTACAATATGTATTCGTAATTCTCGACTGGAGCCTGTGTTAATTTTATGATGTGTTTCAAGCTGCCAAGTGGTTGACAACCACTTTTTAATTGATTGTGCAGGTTAAAATAGTATCTTTGTTCCCTTGAGAAAAATCTATGCAGTTATAGATAGCGAATAAGTAAGAGTAAGTAAGTAGTAAGTAAGAATGTTCTTTATTAAACGCAAGCAAACGCTCAGCGCTTTACATACAAAGTCAGAAATAATTTATGTACAAAGAAAACGATAATTAGAGGAAAATTAAGTCAACTAGAAAACATATGTCTAACTGTACAACATCCTAGCTAAGAAGCCACACCTGGTAAGGGAATCAAATCTAGGGAGAACACGGTTATGTGAGCGTGGGCGCAGGTCATGAATAGTGCAATTGACAGGGGGGGAGAAGGTCGTGGAGGGTGTGGCTAGTATTTGCTAAAGTTCAGATGTCCAGTTTAATCACCGATGTCATTACTTTTCTGTAAAGTTTTCACTAAGCTGATTGCAAAGGAATGCAATTATTAGATGTATGAAACCTTGTCCTGTCTGGCTTGTTATTATTAGTAGCCTATTAACCTGCCTATTTATGGTAGGGATGTGCAGTTGTCTAGTGGTTAGTGTACTTGAGTGGAGTGGCAACGGAGAGGTCAGGGTTAAAAATTTGGCAGAAATTTATTTTGAGATTGCACGTCCACTTGTGCCCTCTAGCCAACTCTGCTATAATGAGTACCCTGACTGTACAGTGTCTGTGGGAAGATCAGACGGAGAGGGAGAGGACTGGCTGACCACCTACCCCCAATGCTGAAGCTAATCAAGTGAAGTTGCTGATGCTTCATACCCGTGACTGCCTCCTGGGGATGGTTGAATGGACTTGTCTTGTAGCGTTCCATAGTTGCTAGTTGGGTTAGTCACTTGTGCTCGCTTGTTATTCTGTGGATGTTCCTGATAGGAAAACAATTCCTGATGAAGAACAATGTTGTAACCAAAGTATTAGAAATTTTGAGTTTGTTCTCAGTTCTTCTTCAATTGCTATTTCCATTTGTGTTTTGGGAAAGCTAGGCTAATTTTAAAACTGTTTTTGCTGTATGTTACAGAAAATTTCCGGGCTCTTTGCACTGGCGAGAAGGGTTTTGGCTACAAGGGATGTCCCTTTCACCGCGTTATTCCAGAGTTCATGTGCCAGGGCGGAGATTTCACACGTCAGAATGGAACGGGAGGCAAGAGCATCTACGGCGAGAAATTTGAGGATGAAAACTTCTTGATTGCACATGCAAAACCAGGTGCTTCGTGTGTTTACAGTTGTTTTATTTCGTGAATGCTTTTAGACAAAATGTGACCCATCCGCACAAAACCAGTCTTCAGTCGAAGTTTTGACTTTTTGAGTATAATAGACCATTTGAAAGAGAAACACATCCTCTTTACAATGACACCAAAATTATCATTTTATGTCAATTCAAACTGAATTTATGGATACAAAACTACTTCCATGTATGGAAATTATTATCCAACAAAAATGCATTGAAAGTACAAAATTTAAAATCATTACTTGTATAAAATCATCAAAATTATACTAATTTTACTTTTTCTCAAACTTTTATCTTTGTTATATAAAATATATATTTTGAACTTAAAATCTGTAGTAATTTAACAATTGAATAAAGTGACCTTGATCTAGTTTTTGCTTGTTTTCTTGGAACTGAGTATTCCGACTTACGACTGGTTTATGCAGATGGGTCACAAATGTAATGCTTGAAACTTTCTGTTTATTCCACCAAATTTATGTTTAAATATGGCAACTAAATTAACGAAGACATGGGATGTAATTATCGTAATAAGAATAGTGATCATTGTAACTCTAATATTAATCTTGTAATCAAGGTAATCTTGTAATCAAGGTGCATATCCTCTGAAATGAGAATTTATTACCGGTGTGGGAATGGTATCTGGTAGTACAGTATATAAGTGCAATACCTCATAGTGATACTGAGGTAGTATAATTGTTATCCAGTGTGCACCTCCATCATTGGCGATCCTCGGAGGTTATTGTATCAGGCATGAAAATGATAACAATGTTAGCAGATTACATTGTTGAGCAACAGAAACAGATACTCTGTTCTAGTTGCCGAGTTGAAGGGCCAAGAAGATCACATTCAGCAACCATATGTTGGACTTTTTTGATGGATTGAATCTTAAGTTGTGCATAAAGAACTAAGGCTCAGTAAAACTAAGTAATAGATAGTAGTATCTTTTTTTCTTAAGTGTAGAGAAATTCAGTGAACAGCTTATATGAGTTTTGATTGATTTGCTTAAGGGCTTTTGTCAATGGCCAATGCTGGACCTGACACCAACGGTTCACAGTTCTTCATCACCACAGAGAAAACTGACTGGTAAGATTTCTTTTTGTTGGAGCGTTGGGACTCATCTCATAATCTAAATGTAGGTGACGCATGTGGAGACAGAAGTGGACTTGGCGTGTCAAAACATAACCGTCTTTGGGGTGGATGCCTTTCACACTGATTTGATTTGATACTGTTGTGTAGTCCTGTACTTTTGTTGTACTTGTATTTATAAACAAGATAATTTGGGAAGGGGAAAATGTAATATTTGCCAAAAGGGATTGCTACCTGTAAGTTATTTCTTGCAAAGAAATAATTTTGAATTGCTACCAGGCACAGCTGGGCTATTTTAGTGCTAATGATCAACATATTTACGAAAAAGAGAAGAAACTGGGGAAGAAGATAAGTTGAGCTACAACTGTTCAATTTTAATCTGGTACTTTTATTTGGAGCTGGTCTATGCGTTCAGCGCACGGAATCTGTAACCGATTGTTGGTTTGTGCTTGTTGAGCGTTGTCCGTTTAACTAGCCTTGTCAGGTTGTCGGTGCATAATTGCATATGATTGTATCCGTTGCCAAGCGGTATAATTTGGTACTAGTACGCTGGAACGCAAGTCCTTTGAGGCAATGACTTCTTGTGTTTGAACCTTGTGATGTGGTCATTGCTAACTTGGGCTGAAGAGTGGGAAGCAAGCGCCACCCCTATGTTCCATTATGGACATGAGAGATTACTATACTGAACGAACCAAGTGCCTTAAACATGTGTGAAATTTTCAGTGTGTGTGATTTGTTCAATGCAGGCTTAAGAACTGGAATGGAAAATGAGCGCCTCCCCTACGTTTCACTATGTGATACGAGAGCTTACTTTTACTTGATGCACCACATGCCTTCAACATGTGCGAACATTTTCACCGTGGCTGGTATATTTATGTAAACGTTTTCAGTTAGTCAAGTTGTGAAAATGTTCATGTTGTACAGGTTAGATGGAAAGCATGTCGTTTTTGGCCAAGTTATTGGTGGCTATGAAGTTGTGCAGGAGATGGAAGGACAGGGCAACTCAAACGGAGAAACAAAATCGAAAGTTATCATCGAAGACAGCGGAGTGATCCATTAAAGTTCTCCTCAACCGACGCCTCTCAAGTGCTTGGCAGCCATCATTTCAAAAGTGCGCATGGAAAATTTGTCTTCTCGCTTTTTGTGATGTTCTGTTGTTCACTGGCTAAACAGCTTTTTCCAGACTGATGTTTCTGATTTGCAAGTCGTGTTGAAAATAAGTTTGGCTTAAATCTCTGCCTTTTCTTTACTCAGTATGATGAATCCTAAGAAACACGGTTCAGCAGTCTGTTATCTGTCGCTGTTTGCCCCAAGACCTCTCTGTTACTATGTTCTCCTCTGTTGCCTTTGGGAATGTAGCAGCAAGTTGTTAACTTAATATGTGCCTGACATAGTTTTTGCCTATAGTGCTGATGGGATTTTTGTGCTAGGTACTTCACTATTAACTACATGTATTTTATGCACTTTCTCTGTGATGGCTTGTGCTAAACGGCTAGTGTATTTTGGATAAAATATAAAGGCATGTGATTTTTATTTCAAATTAAAATCGATTAGTTTTTTCCATTAATTTGGTACTGGTAGTGTTTCACAATTATTAGGTCTTGATAACTTTATTTGGGTTTAACCCTTAACTTCCAGAAGCAGCTGCCGGTTAAACTCACTGAGCTTGTTTAAAGATTCTCCTTAGTTCATCCATCTATAAAATGCTGTTTTCTTTCAGTATTAGACTTAGACTGAGTAATATTGTCCATTTTGCTTTAAATTATTTTTAAATATTTCTGTTTGATTTGATAGTTGTTCTTTCTTTTGTATTGAAACACTTAACATTCTAGAACATGTATGCATTTAATTTGTCAAGTTTTGGTGAGAAGATTGATCAATTTGGAAAATATCATTTTTTGGAGAAATATTATTTGTTGCAAAAATGTACGAGTTTTTATTCATCGGTACTTGGTGCACATTGTGCACCAAAACATTGTCTAGGAAATGTCTAAGTTTGACTCCTGTCAAAACCTGATTGTTTGATGGCCCTACTAATTTGGAACTTATTATAATTGGATAAACTAAATAACCCAATACATGTAATTGCAATGTGAATAGTAACTTACAAAACTCCAGATGCAACAAGCAATAGGCTAATTGATCTCGGTTTTTGCAAGCAGTATATTGGAATTAGAGCACTTCTGTTTCAGATTAAAAAAGACACTTGTCTACAGATGTGTGATTGAAACTAGGCTACCGAGATGCCCTTGAAAGCTACAGCTGGCGAATCATAGGTTCGGTTTTTCAACAGTGTCCTTAGAAAGTCCGTGAGCGCTAAGGCCTTGATGAATCAAATCGACACATTTGCTACGCTTGTACAAATGGGAGACGCGATCGGTTGCCAAACTTGAACAAGGTTTCGTCTGCATAAAAAAGGTTAAACAATGGTGCATGTGCTGTTTATTTTGGCAACGTCAACTAAGCCCAATTTTAAAGAAATTTTACGTGTAGAAAGCAAGAGTGAATCGAAAATTTACTGAAGTGCTTTGGTTTACAACTTTACAGAGTTGCTATAGTCCGCTCTTTCGAGTGTCCGATGTACCTAAAATCAAAGTTAACCATGACTTGTATTATCTAGCTTAGCGAGTGTTTTGCTGGACAGCAAAATCAGGGTTCAGTTCCCAGCCGAGGGAAAGAGGGTTTGTGAGTGCTGCCCCACTAGCGTCGTCTAGCGAACGTACGAGTACTTCGAATGCACATTGGGGTTAACTCTTTTGACAGCAACTGCAGTAGTAGTAGTAGTTTCAGTTTAACGACACTGTGATAACAAAGAACATTAGGGTCGCCCTCCTCCTTTATCCAATCTTGGGAATGGCACTGACAGAAAACGATCAGTTGCGGAGTTTACAGCAACTGCAAAATTAATGTGCTGTATGTTATATATATATAGCGACCATATGGCGTCGACGCTGCTCGTTTTTTCAATGAACTGGTCGGGTGAGGTCCTTCATCACCGCTGCCCCTTTCAATAGGCGCAACGCCATATGAGCTCCCCGTGTACGGACCGTGCTAGCCAGGGTTTGAATTGTCAAATTTGAACTGCAGGGTTGGGGTTGAAAAGTTCGTACAGATCCGGAGGTCGGTCCAGAACTGAATTTCTTACGAACCGGTAGGCCTATATGTACTAAATTGTAGTGTAGTGGTTCATACTTGATCCTTAGTTGTTTAAAAAAATCGAACATTACGAATACGGTATCCATTGCAAAACTCTTGAGTTTTATTTTCAGAAGATTAATAGGTACGGTCCATGTAGGCCTATATACAAAAATGACTTACCCAACACTGAAGTGGTGTGAACGAAACCAGAGAAAAGTATACTTTTCGTAAATTAAACAAATAATTTCGATCCTTGATTAGGTAATTCAGCTCTCATTGGCAAGCCTGCAACTTTGTCCAGGGCTCCGTGTTTGCCCGACTTCATCCAACGAAAAATTGCACTAAAATCATTGGGGGCTGGACTTCCGCCCGACCCCACTCTCATAACTGCTTTTTTATAGTCGCGGATTAAGTTATTTCTTCGTGAAACTAGTCTTGAATTCGACACCCGGTGGTACTGAAACTCGTCAGTTGTTTCATGTGCAACATGTTAGCCTAGCATTAGGCATAGGCCTAGAGTTTGACCTGCTTTCGTGTAGGATAGGCCTACTTTGGTAGGGCCCAATCTGTAAAATTTGTTTCCCAGCTCTTTTTGACAACTAAAGCAATAGCTGGCCTGGCCGCAGACTTGGTTTACTTTCTCCAAGCCAATACCGTAATCATTAGTAAAACATAAGACTTACATAAAACACGTCGGCTGAAATTAGGCCTACGCGTTTATTTCTTCACAGAAAACTTCTCAGAGTTGCTTAATTCAGACCTGACAAGACGACGATCAGATAGGCCTACGCGGAATTCAATCGCTGGCGCAAAGAAAGACCGAGAGATAAACATAATATTTATCGACAGCTGACGAAAAATATAAACTATTAGGCTATAGGCCTATGCGTCCACTGCCGTCCAGTGAAAAGATTCAAAATACATCTTCCAGGCATTGTTAAATTGACTCGGTCCCTCCCTGTTTGCAATAGGCCTATAATATGATATTGTGCACACATGAATGATATTGAAGCTTTGAAAACAAAGGCCAACTTAACGCACACTACAATTGAGTCCCATAAATGCGTGACTTTCTTGGCAACATTAGCTGACGTGGCAGTGTGGCACGATGGCCGATTGGTTAGAGCGGTCGGCCTGTACCGCGGAGAGTACGGGTTCGATCCTCGTCCGAGGCGGTTACTGTGTTGGGCCCATGAGCAAGCACACAATACCTACTTCGTTAATATTGGTTTAGTAGGTCTAGATGCAACCTGCATAGTATGAGCATGTGCCGATAATAGTTCCCGGAATTTAATGACTGTACATTAGCCTATTGGAATCGTCTTTCAAGTTCAAGGTTCAAGTCAGAACAATGCATAGGGTTTGGATAATCCAACTGCATTCTGGAAGTTTGTCCTATAGGGCTATATATACATATACGACTGTCCGTGAACTCCGACTGAAAGTGTATGACCCAACC
Source organism: Aporrectodea caliginosa (assembly GCA_020284085.1). Lineage (NCBI taxonomy): Eukaryota > Metazoa > Annelida > Clitellata > Crassiclitellata > Lumbricidae > Aporrectodea > Aporrectodea caliginosa. Next base: position 477,966 of record JACEVL010000160.1, read on the forward strand.
TTCTGATTCTGGCTGTCATTTGCACAGCAATCGAATACTTCAAGTTTTGCGATGTCACCAACACGCAGAAGTTCAAGGACACTAAGTGGATTCTTGATGCAGACGATGCGCAGCTAATGATGCGCAGTCAAGCAGCAAGAGAATGCTTATAGGCCTACCGAATCCTTTTCGGAATCAGTCAAGTGTTGAAGCCATCCATTAAGTTCTGTGGTTCGTTTCCCATCGGCGCTGTGTCGATCAAGTAGAAACTGTTCATGAAATAGCTTTGTCCGTGGTATATGTACAATTTCAGTATTTCGCAATGTATCATGATATCTTCTTGACGTCATTCATTGCGATCTTTCACGTGCTCGAAGCATATATTTCATAGTTGACTCGAAGGCGTCCTTGCATCGATGGAATTCTCATTGGACGCTCTCATGGAATGGAATTCTGAATTCTTCCAGTGAATGAACTGGAGTAATTAGCGCTGAATTCTTTTCAGCGCCTGGAACGGTGGAAGAACGTCGCCGCAAAATGAGAATCAGATCGGAATCTGAATGGGAATTTTTATGTTGCGCTATTTTCCCGAATGTTCGTCGACATTTGGAAGCGGCCGTTGTTGGATGTTTCTCAGTTTCTCGTGAAAATGCGTCGAAGTTGCTCTTCTGTTGGATAGTCGTCGTATGTTCGAGGTCCTTCTCGACGGTTGCAACGACTGATGGTGCGGAGGAGGAAGAACCTGATGGTGGTGGTGTTGTCGTTCTTCCTCGATCCTGAATCCACGGTTAACGGAACCGCCGCCATTCCGTTGTTTTACCAGAGGCGGAGGTTGGTCGCTAGCGGTGCTGGGTGATTCGCCTATCCGCTGTGGCGTGACTTCCTGTATCCCTATGTCTGCTTCGGACAACCTCTTGGGCCTCTTGTGTCGGCTCAGCGTTTTCCGGATCCACTTGAATTTCAGTCTGGCCGCTCGCTGCTGGCGTCTCCTCTGGAACAACTGGTCCTTGTTGGCACCAGTTCCGGTCTGTTCGTCCTCGATGGACTCCCTGCTGACGTACTTGCCTTCCTCCTTTTTCTTCTTGAACATCTTCTGAACCTTCTTGGCCATCAGGCGGAACTTGACGACCATCTGGTCCTGCACCAGCGTGAAACACATGGACAGCGTCGCCATACCAAACAGCATGTACAGCGCCGCTCCGAGCATCTCGTATTCACCGCCGGACCCAGAGCCGTTGGCGAAACCCGGCACGATGTCCCCGAAGCCAATGGTGGATATGGTTATGAAGCAGTAGTAAGCTGCGTCCAGTGCTGGCCATCCCTCCCACAGACCGAAGATGACCGTTCCGAGGAAGATGTATCCGGCAATGACCCCAAGGATGATGGTCAGTGGAACGCTGATCTCGTTATAGTCCGCGTTATCGATATCGTCAAAGGCCTCCTCTTCCTCGTCTTCCTCGTCGTCATCGTCTTCTTCAGCCACTCCTTGCTGTTCCTCTTCGACGAGGACCTCCACGTCGTTGGACGAGGGATCGGTGACGGCAGCTGTCGCCGACCGTCGCCGTTCGTATTGGCTTTTCCAGGCTTCGTGGATGCTTCCCTGTTTGCTGAGCTCTCCTCCCGCTCCTCCTCCGCCGGTCCTGGAAGGGTCGTGCTCCGACTGCGGTCGACTTCGGATGACGATGGGACGACAGCAGCCGCAGCAGCAGACCTGCGTGTAGAGGAAGCGGAAGAGCTTGGCCAGAGCATCACCGAGGTTGGCCAGACAGAGCAACATGAGCGGAATGCCGACGACGGCGTAGGCTATGCACACAGCTCGACCCCATTGAGTCCGAGGAGCAATGTTCCCATAGCCTACAACACAGAGGACACAGTTCAGACGTTTACAGACTCAGAGATTCCTGTCTTGTCCTGTTCTGTCCTCTCTTGTCCGGTCTTGTCCTCTCCTTTCCTATCGTCTCCTCTGTTCACCACGTCTTCTTTCCTCCCTTGACTTCTTCTACTATCTCCTGTCCTCTCCTACACTAGCCTATCGAACCTGCCTGACCGTATTCTTTCCTGACCTCTCCCTCTCTCTCCTACTCTCTCCTACCAAATATTCTCTTACCCTCTTCCCTGCTCTGCTCCCTTGCTCTTTCCTGCCCTCTCCTATCCTCTCCTGTCCTCTACTATCCTCTCTTCTGTCTTCTCCTCTCTCATTTTCAGCTCTCTCCCTTTCTCTCCTTCCCCCTCCTACACTTGATTCTCCTACCCTCTGCCTTGCTCTGCTCTCCTACTTTCTCCTACCCTCTCCTATCCTCTGTATCATCTGCTGCCCTGTACTATCTTTTCCTACTCTCTTCTGTCTCCTCATATCCTCTCCTGCGCTCTCATGTCCTGTGGACCCTGTCCTCCCCATTCAAGTTCTCCCATATCCTTCCCTGATGGTCCAGCGTACCTACGGTGGTGATGGTCCAGCGTACCTACGGTGGTGAAGACGGTGCACGCGAAGAAGAGAGCGCCCATGAAGGACCACTTGTACGGTTGACTGGCGCTGCCGAGCAGAGTGCAGTTGCGTCCGTCGTATCGACCATTCGACTGGAGACCCATGACCTGGTCACGGAACTGAACTAACAGCTGTCGATAGACCGAAGAAGCCTCGTATTCATCCTCATCGTCACGGAAAGTCACCGACACCTGGCGTAAGACAAACCAACTAAACATTCATTCCTTCTTTTCAAACGCCTATTAGCCTAGTCCTTCGTAAAGGCGTCGGAATATAGGAGATGGGAAAAAAATTTTTGGGCAAATTTCCGACAGGGTTGAGTAGTGTGACTACCCGAGAGTTCAGTTGAGAACGAAAACGAGGAGTGATTCATATGTTCTTACACATCCACCCCGTCCTTACCACCCACCTCACTTTGCACCGGTTCAAAATAACAAAAAAACCAGTATTTATATGTAAATCGATTGCAACAATGATCTTCAATATTATAGGCCTACTTATGAACTTAGAGAATTTGCAATAATGACTTGTATCGAATTGTTGACCACAGTCTGTTGTTACTTTCTGTACAACATTAAACTGCAATTGTGCGACTCTATAGATACGTGAGACGCGGTAGTCGATTGGTTGAGCGCTAGCCTTGTAACGCGGGGATTTCGGGTTCGAGTCTCCTATAAGACGGTTACTATGTAGATATCTCGGTCAAGTCCTTCGCTTACAATCATTGCTCAGCGCCATCGATTTGTCATTACATGTATATATTGGTGCTTACTAAATGCATGATAAATTAAAAAAGTATAGATAGCGGAGCCAGGTTGGTAACTTCTACCTGAGAACGTTCTTACACTGAATCCTGTTGATTGTATATGCCAGATCGTTTTGTCCTTTTCTTAAGCTGTTGTTGATAGATTATGTAGATTGGAATCACGCGTACCAGGTCTGTTTGATGGGCAGCCATGGATGTTTTGAAACAAGGATGGGGTTCCTTTACTTAGGGATTCGGTTGACAGCTTGCCAATAAAGTGAACTGAAATCCATCAGAGACGACATAAGGTGCTTGGAGATGTCGTGAGACGACATTAAACTAAAATTGATGCGACTCTAGAGGAATGGTGATCCATGCTTCCCCTCATATCCAACATACATGGATAGGAGGGAAGCCATGGATAAAATCAGAGACATAACGATTTGGAGAAGTCATGTTAAGGACTCATCGTTGGCGCACGCCTGACGGAGGAGAGCAAGAAGATTGATCCGTGAGACTGTGTTATGGCTGTGATGTTGGGGTATCTGTGAGCAATTTACCTCCCAGATGGTTTCAACGAAGAACGCCTCCAGTTCCTGGTAGAGTCCTTCGGCTTCGATGCACTCGCTCTTTTCGTTGGTCGCTTCCAGTTGCTGGAAGATGACTCCTCCAGCGACTGCGTACAAAACAACGATGGTCAGGAGACCGAGATGGGACGACAGAAATCCTCCGAGTAACTTCAGACGTTCCTTGTAGGCGGCCAGACGCAGCTGCCCTGCGGTGGGCAAGGGCTCCGTAAGGTCTTCGTAGACGAGTCCCGCGTCCGCCTCCTCCTCCTGAGTGATCTGAGAACCAACCCGGTCGTCACGTATCGACATGGGTTCGATCCCCGGCCGGGCGGGTGCACTGCTGCTGCTGGGCTCTTCTGCTGCTGCTGCTTCGGCTCTGCTCGAACTATCCTCTGCCTCCGACGAGACATGCGATCAGCGTTCGCCTGAGAAAGATGGAGATACGGAAGAGGGACGATGATGGTGCCAAGACCATCCGTCGAATTCTAAGACAGCGCCATCAATCTCTATTTTAAGTATCCAACACACGACGCTTTTAAATCCTGAGTGTAACAGCAACGAAGCGTAGCCACAGATCAGTCAATGATAATTATCTGCAGTAATATTTACTGTTTTTAATCGAGCAATTAAACTCCCAAACTATTTCTTGCCTCCGACAAGACATGCCAGCAAGACACCATCGGAAGTTAAATCACATGCGACAATCAGCGGTACTGCTACCACTACTACCACTACTACTACTACTTTTACCACTACCACCACCGCCGCCGCCGCCGCCGACACCACCACCACCACCACCACCCACCACCACCACCACCACCACCACCACCACCACCACCACCACCACCACTACTACTACTACTACTACTACCACTACTACTACTGCTAATACTAATACTAATAGTACTACTGCCGCCACTACTACTAATGAAGTACCTCAGTGCAAAAAATTAATAATAATAGAACAGCAGCGACAACAATAACAATAATAAGAAGAGGAATACGAATAATGCCGACAACGACAAAAAGAAAAGCGGAAAAACTGAACCTGGAGCGCCTGAAAATCTCTGGAAACGACATTCGATGCCATTTCTGTAGGCGTAGGATGTTGACTCAGAATTGGTTCACCAATTTGGCAGCAGCTGCTGCAGCAGACGATGGCTATCCTTCGCATGGTTGCAGCGATCACCACGTGCCATAACGGAGAGAAGGATGGAAGGAGAGAGAGAAAGAGAGACAGAGCAGAGGTAGAGAGAGAGGGAGGGAGAGAGAGAGAGAGCAGAGAGACATAGAGTGACAAAGAATGCAAAAAAGAAAACAGCGAGGAAGAGCAGAGACAGACAGACAGACAGACAGACAGACAGACAGACAGACAGATGATGATGGGATGCTGCATTGTTACTGGTTCGTTTGTTTGAGCTGTGGTAGTATTTATGAAGGCGTTGACTCGATTCCTTCCCATCCTCTCGATGGATAACTGACGCTCTACGTCCAAAGACATTCTCTCCCTTTTTACAGCCTTCAGAATTCGTCTATTATCACCTGCCCATCTACCTTATAACGTCCTCTGGTGCCTTTGCGAATGCAAATTATTTCTTCCGTGTTCGTGAATATTAATGCAGACAGAAGCAGTGCATGACATCTATTTAATGGAATTAAAATGATGCGTGACGTTTGATCTGATTGTTTGATTATTACACATTTTAAAGTTTCTTCAGTAGACTAACACGATCCGTATCATGTCTTCGTAGGCTCAAATGCAAGTCTCAATTCAACGTTCTTCCCAGCTGTAATCATTCTTCTTTTCAGTTTGGATAGATGTCATCATTATATACAGTCTCCGAGGTCGCCCCGTGTGAAACGACGACGAGCGGTGAAAATTTAACGGGTTGATTGTTTCGTGGCATCGTTGTACTGGTCATCGTGATCGGAATACTTTGTCTGGTCAGCGCAGAGTCATCGATGCGAATCGGCAATCGATAATTCAAACGATTTCCTGGTCTGATCGATTCCATACGAGAGCCTACGGCGGCCCTCAGCCCCCTCCCCCATTTCTGGCTACCTACCTGCCTCCTTCAATCCCTGCCTCCCTCTCTAGCCTACATCCCGTAATTCGCTGCTGTCTCCATTTCTGATCCTCCCTCCCTCGGCAGCGCATTGTTTTGGTGCCATGGTTTGGTAGGTCAGGGCTGAGGGTTCTAAAGCTCACCCTCCCGCGCGGAGCAGTCACTAAGATCCATGCATGATGCCATTGGAATTAAGTCTATTGTTTTTGTACGACAGGTGGCCATGAATGGATTTGAAGGGTCTGTCGACTGAAGCACAGACGCTACAACATCAATCCACGTGACCGTAGCTGTCATCGTAGATTAAAATAGCGCATCTTCAAGAGACTGATCAAAGACGCTCTTCTGGATCTTCCCTGTTGTTCTATGTAGGCTACGTATGCATCTAGTAGCGTAGCGCCTTTTAAGCCCCTTGCGTTGCGTGTGCTGGCCTAACGATATATAGTTAATGATAGTGTGAGCAACGCAAGGTTATTAAAAGCCGTTAGGCTACTATAAGTGCTTAGCATGCATGCATACGTAGAACTACAAAGACACCGAGATGTCCGACTGTAAAACATTAATCTGGCCAACGCAGTATTGAAGGAATTCATGCAACAGAGATAGCCTATTCCAAATATCCAATGTACACTTAATGACATAGTCTAACATGATACTGTAAGATATTCTGTTATGAACATAAAAAATTACCAGGGATGTCGCTACCAGCATGTCCACATGGAGCTCCTAATAGCACCCACATTCTGAAATAGGACTCGTATTATAGAGTCTAATTTGGTCCAATTTCATGGCTACGAAAATGCCGGCAGGATAGGGCTCTAATCCTACATAAGTACATTGAGAGTTTACGCCGTCAATCATGGTGGTTGTAGAACCCACATTGACAGTGTAAGCTCACCAAACAAAATATCGGTGTCAATTTGAGGTCATAACCATTACTTTCATTGATCTGCAGTTTAGCAGAAGCTGCTTTCATCTTATATTTTGCCCGCATAGGGTACTTAGAGGTTTCCTCTTATCTACTACCCCTAGCGTTGTAGATATGTCCCAAGCTGCTGATTCTGGCTTATTTCGGGCTATTTGTGGGGATTCATGTCATGTTCTCCGAGGAATCTTCCCACCTACACAGCAAATCAAATATAACTTACGTCCTAGAATTCACAACTTTAATCTCCCAATCAATGATAGATGTAATTACAGATCACGTATCTTGTTTAAAGATACATATTAATTAATTGTCTTATAATTACTTGTATTTGTCTAGAATTATTAACGATAGCCTGACTCTTTTAGCTAATTGTGTTACTTGTAACCTGCTGCGTTTTGTCAACTGGATTATTTTGAAATTAAACGAATATTGAAAACTTGTAGGCCTATATGCCTTGGCAGCACCAAGTTGACTTCAGCTAACGTTTCGTTGTTACAATGAATAATAATTCGGCAAAGCCTTGAAACAGTCAAACGCAAGGAATGAATGACTCCCTCTTTAATTATTTCAGACCCATCTGCCTTCATCTTATAATATTATTTGAGCTGCACATGACATTGTGGGCAGCACCAAGCTGACTTCCATATCAAGTGTCCGTAACGATATAATGTCATTCCAGAAATCTTATCCAAAACAGTGGGTGTTGACTTTTGAGCCTATTCAAACTCTCAAAGTCGTATTTTCGAAATGTCTAAATCGTTATTTAAAAGCTGAGCGTAGGGCACCAGCTTATTCACAAGCGCTGCGTCGTGTCAAATGGGTTGTCTTTATATACCAATTGGAGATAAAAGTCCGTTTGCCGGGAGACTATAGAGAGAGAGAGAGAGAGAGAGAGAGAGAGAGAGAGAGAGAGAGAGAGAGAGACAGAGACAGACAGAGACACAGACAGAGACAGACAGAGACAGAGACAGAGACAGAGACAGAGACAGAGAGAGACAGAGACAGAGAGACAGAGGCAGACAGACAGACAGAGACAGAGACAGAGACAGAGACAGAGACAGACAGACAAAGACAGAGAGACAGAGACAGAGAGAACTACTAGGGCGGATTTCAGGTCGTGAAGAGTCAGGTTGGAAGGCGGATGACAGGATCGATTAATCGTCTATTTTACCAGTAATAAAATTGGAAATTCCTGCCTCTTGCTGATTGCTTTGATATAGCCTAATGCCGTTAAATTCAGCTTGGCTTCCTAACACAACAATGTGGCACTGAGAAATTTCAGATTTACATTCACATTTAGTTTCATAGAACGAAAATAGTAGCCTAATATACGCGAAAAAACCAGTCGCAATTTATTCCTCAATTAGAATCGATAAATTGTACAGAACAGCTTCATAATCACAACATCACTATAAATTTACAATAATATTAATAAAGTTTCTAAGTAAAGACAACATTACACACACACATACACCTTTCAATCCGAAGAAAATAGTTAGATAAGACGATGGCGTATATATACCCATTGGGTTGTTATATATGTACAGAGAGCATTTGAACAGACACAGTTATTATTACATACCGGGATTTGCTATACTCAGATTGCTTTACCATTCACCACTGCTACGGAGGCAGACACTCAGACGGACACTTAGGCTTACACACAGATACAGGCAGACATTCTTTCAAACTACACCGCTTTGAAAACTTCAAGTGGATAAATAGTAGGCCTATACATTGCGACATATTTTGAAACAGACTTACAGATAAAAGTACAGACAAGACAGACAAAAGGGCAGACGGACAGAGAGACAGACAAAAAGGACAGACAGACAAGCAGACAGACAGACAGATCAGGAAGCTTAACCCATGGCTTTAATTTAAGGAAGACATCGGGGAAAACAAGTTAAATAAACCGGACTAGACATTAATAAACAAACAACGTGATGCTAATTCTGCAGCAAATAAATGCTTCGTTGACATACGTATGTGTATTCATTCATTCATTCATTTCAGATATTTATATAGCGCCCCTTCAAGATTTCTACTCAGAGGCGCTCCCGACCACAGCGCGGACACTGAATCGGAGTTTCACGCCGAAGCGCATGAGCAATTGTGAGTGAAGGACTTGCCCAGGGTCCCTACGCGGCGGTTTGAGGTGGATTCGAACCCGCAACCCTCCGGCTGCAAGGCACCAAATATACCCCTTGAGGTGGATTCGAACCCGCAACCCTCCGGCTGCAAGGCACCGAGCATACCTCTACACCACCGCGCCCCACAATGTGTATGCAGTAGATAATGCAATTCACTTGTGATCCATTAATTTACATGGCGCTACAATATGTAGGTCCATCAGGTTCCGTTATATGTAGTTCACTATGATTACTTGCAGTTACGTTCATATAGCTCCCGTATACTCTGGATATGAAACAATTATGACTAATAATTTCCTTGCGAAATTCAACAAATGAAATACGAATTAGCTTAAATTGCATTGACGGTCATATATGGCCGTTCTTTCATCGCGACTTCTCTATGTGGCACTGAAGAAACATTCAGCCAAACTTAAGAGTCTAACTGAAGTCGCACCTTTTTAGAGTTGTTAAATATCGCCATGTGTTGGAAGGTTATGAAATGCGTCACAGAAATGCTTAAATATACATGCATGCATTAGTTGCTCTTCGGAAAATGATATACTAGAGAAAGAAACGCTAAAGGTCTGACCATCATCCGATTACGCCACCTAGAGTTACCTCGAGCAACCTTGAGTAACCTCGAGCAACTTTGAGTAACCTTGAGTAACCTCGAGCAACCTTGAGTAACCTCGAGCAACCTTGAGTAACACTGAGTAACCTTGAGTAACCTCGAACAACCTTGAGCACGTGAACCGATAATTTATGTTGAGTTTCTTTACAATTCACATACGGTGACGATATCAATGATGGCTCATATGAACGTTTAACAATATACAGATAAATAAATTAGATAATAAACAACGAATACTGTGGTCCATGTATGTCCGTGTGAACCACAGTAAGTTCTTTCGTCTAAACTAGAATCGTCATTGTCGTGTCATGATAACGTCTTTCAATAAATAGAGTATTCACTGTGAAGTTTCAACACAATTTTTGTCCATGTGCACGATCGCTGTTCTATTGTTATGACAACGTCGTAAAAATAGTTGCGTCGATTTCCAATTGTTCTGTCCTGCATTTGTGCTATTATTTTGTTTCTGTAAGGTTGCAAATTAATCAGTTGTCTAATTGTGAGGTTGTCCTGTTTGATAGCTCTAGTTTCTTGCTCCGATATCTGATGTGCTGTGCCGTGCTTTGCTGCTTTCTATTGTATTGTTGTGTCATTGTATGGATGTACTGTTGATATTTTGTGTTGTTTTCGACCTATTGTCCTATTGTTGGATCATTGTCTCATTGTTCTGTTGTTGGCTATTGGCTTTTATCGAGTCCGTTGCACGTTCCGTTCATGAATAGTGATGGGCGTCCGGCGGCCGAGTGACCCGCCAGGGGTCGGGGTGACGTCGGATCTTCGTGGCTGAATGACCTCAGCAGCTTCGGGTTGTAACACTTGGGGTCGCTGATCATGCGCAGTAGCATGTTTCTGCGTCGCGGGTAAGACGGCGTCGTTTCCGCCGGCGTTTTCGGCAGAGAAGAGATCACTGAAGGAACGGAAGGGATGTTGTTATCGAAGAGGAAGACCTCGTCCCCTTCCTCGTCCTCGAGGGACTCTTCGATGTGACCGACGTCGTCCGATTCGATGGACTCTATCCTGCGGATCTCCTTAAGAGCCTCGTTGTCCTCGTCTGATTCGGCGGCACAGGCTGCGCTGACGTCCTTGGCCGTCTCAGAGATGACGTCCCAGGCGTAGTCGATGTCTTCGTCCTTGGCGTTGGGGGCGCAGACGGCGAACCGGATGACGTAGTCGTCGTTGACGATCGCCGGAACCATGTACACCTTTCCAGACATGTTGATCGCTCGCAACAACATCTGCGTCTGGTAGTTGGGACCCTGGAACAACGAAACAACGCTGCGTCAATGGACGGATTCAACCGATGAATTTACTCTCGTTTATTATTCAACGACGTTTTTTGTCTGGAAATTTAAATTGCGCTACATCAGTGCTAAGATGGCCACGATGACGAATTCAGGCTCCTTTATATTCAATGTCTTTCTCTCAAACTGAAAGTGGCGCTATATCAGTTGAAAGGTGTACCAGATTCAGGTCTTAGACTACAGGGTATCTTATAGCATACCAATCTTTGGTTTGTGTTTATATCTTAGTAGCCTCTGCCAGGGTATTTGAGAGGGTCTGTATGTTTACCAACACCCTTTCCATACCTGTATATGATAATTATACCTTTGGTACGGTTAAGCTTTGCGATGTATGCCTTACTGGTCCGGATAGCTACATTGGTTAGAGTGCATGTCCCATGCGCCTCTGGACGTCAAAGATACCGGTTCGCATAACGACGATAGCTTAGTTTCAGATACTTAAATCTTGGGCTAGCACGGTCCATAGACGGGGATCTTAAACGGCGTGGCATCCATTCAAACGGACAGCGGTGTTGAAGGATCTCATCCGATCAATTCATTGAAACAATGAGCAGGGTCATTGAGGCCAGACGGTCGCTATACAAAAACGTGTACATTTACATTTAGTATGATGTGTTTAGGTTGTGTATATGGCATACCTTGAGTCTGAAGCAGACGAGACCAAGTGTGACTTTTCCGCGGATTTCAAATCGATCATCCAGTTCAACAAGCGACTCGAATTTCTTTGCAAGACGACAATGCTGTTAACACGAACGACAAACAATTATTATTAATTAATTATACCGCTTGACATATATGATACTGGATAATGCTTAATTAATATACGGGACAGCTGACCAGAACACATACTCTAGCTATTGTTTAACTGTTTATTTATTTTTCGTCGAAACTTTGTGTGGGGCATGGTTTTGCCCAGGGCTGCGGTCTATCAGCTTGATTAGTGATTACCAAGTAAACGATAATAATTATATGGACCCATATAAGAAAGATTATTATTGCATACTGCAAAAATGAACTCGATTGGTCTATGTACTTCGTGGAAATTCGCCCCAAGGCGAAGAAAGTATAGGAAGACAAAGACGAATTCTGATTGATTATATTTGAAGGATTAAAGAATCAGGAAGAGGTCTAGAAAATGATTCAGAACAAACAATAATGGCGTCGCTGGATGCCTTGGACTGCCTGAGCGCAAAGCACCGAAACGTTCAGTATTGTGAGGCAGGACCCTACTTACTATTTGCTCAATTAAATGTACTAATACATTCATAATTCATTATCAGCATTATATGTTATTTAAGATAATAGCTGAAGCGCAAAGGCTTCAATAATAATTCCTTAACTTTAATTTGTGTTTAATTTGATAAATGCAGTGATTAACCTAATCAACAGTAGACCGCTTAATCGTTCTCATAGCCTACCTCTCTGATGTAGCGTTGTAGTCCTTCAATCCCGTACGTTCTGATAACGAACCAAAGCTTAAGCGATCGAAATCTTCTGCTGAGTGGAATTCCCCAGTGCTATAACAAAATAGAAATAACGTCATAATGACGCAGCTGTGCAGGTGTGATGCAGTATGGCCTCTCAAAAGTCTCGCAAGGGCACTGGTGTAAAACGTTAGCACATCGAATGTTGTAGATCAGACAAGAATTAATGTTTTACAACGTAATTCGATGTAAAGCAACTGTAATATCGAAAATTTCTAAAGCTGTAGGCCAACTTAAAGCTAAGCGCAGGGTAGGCCCCTACCAGCTTATTCACGAGCGTTGTGTCAAGTCAGAAGGGTTGACCAGATAAACCGTTTGAAGAACAAAATTCGTCAATCAGGAGACCAGAGAAAGAAGGAGACAGAGAGATGTAAACTGTAACTCCCCATCCTCTGTGTTGCCTGATTATAAAGACTAATTTGTGACCAGATGGGGTCTAACTTCATAGCAACTATCTAATCTAATCTAATCTAATCTAATCTAATCTGAACATTTGTAAAGCGCTTCTCACAGCAGAGCTATTCAGAAGCGCTCTCAGCGTGACAGGCCCGAGAAAAGAGAAAGGTCTTTAAGCAGCGAAGAGATGCAGACTAAACTAAAGCCTAGAGGGCTGCATGATCTGCATGTGATGATATGATTCATCAACCTCTGATCAGACGAATACAAGATTTTAGATCTATTGTTAAAATAAAGTTTCTTACCCGAAAGTCGATTGCTTTATCTGGAAATAAAAATAAAACCATTGCTGTACAGTACTGAGTCAAACAAAAGCAGAAATGATAAAAATGTATCTAATGTAATTTTGAACAGCATCAAAGCTATAATGGCACATCTCGGGGCATGAAATGCATCAATCGATGCTTTGAAGTGCTTGATGTGGTCAAACCTAATCTCCAAATGGATATCATCCAACCACCTCTGTTTGCTGTTTGTCGTTCGTGTTAACAGCATTGTCGTCTTGCAAAGAAATTCGAGTCGCTTGTTGAACTGGATGATCGATTTGAAATCCGCGGAAAAGTCACACTTGGTCTCGTCTGCTTCAGACTCAAGGTATGCTATAATTATACAACCTAAACAAATAGGCTAGGCCTACTTGATGTAAATATACACGTTTTTCCGCAACCCTGCCCAAACAGAATTTGTTATCCTGGGCCTCCCAGATCAGATTAAGAAAATCACCGATCCTTCCATATGCCTATCCATCAACTCTAACACTTTCACCTGTGCGCAATCCTCCAACTTCCTCTGTCTCAACTCTGACAAAACAGTGGGACTGAAGGAAAAGCGTAAAGATGATATTTTCTCAGAAAATCATGGTTTCAAAGGGTTGGGCCTTTCAACGTTGATTCATAAATTATCAAAAGCGTAGGACTAAAAGCTTAAATAGACTATAATTATAGGCCTATAAGTTGACGGCTGTTACTCCAAACAGACGCATCTTGCCACATTTTGTTTAAGTTGGCCTAAATGTGCCCTCGTGCTTATACGGTATCACAGGATATGATGAGGGAACATGCAGTCATGCACACATAGCGGTCATTGTGATACACTCAGGTCATTTAGGCCTTTTGCAGAATTTAGCCATCACATTCACTGCATATAGGGCACACACGATACAACGGAAAACACCGTGAACCGAAATTAAACTCTGAACAATCACACACAGAAAACTTCAAATAGGCCCTACACCACAACAATTGAAAAACGAAGAGACTTCGAATCGACATACATAGGCCTAACTGTTCTGGCTTCAATATTGTTTTAACACAACAGATGTTTTTGTACACGAGACACGACATCGTTCCAAACGCTAATAGCAAGACGTCACGACAAACACCGACTTTCAAATGAATGATCTCTTTTCACGTCTAAACGATGAATCGCTCATTTATCGGCGTTCTGCCAAATCCCGCCTCACGAGTTTGAGGTGACATAGTAGGGGGAGGAAAGACGGGTAGAGAGGGGTGCCCCTCTGACATTTACGTTCTTTGGGCCAACATTCACGTATTTTTATATTTTAAAAAGCACTCTAGCCATTTAAAATTTAGCAAATCAGAACCCGAGGCTATTAGAAAGCAGGAATGAAGTCAAACTGTATCATATACAGCAGCGATAGAAATTAACACCAACTTCCTTGCAGCTGCTCAGAACCCTCGTTCCGAAAGCAAACTAGGAGATTACATCCCGTGATCCACACGATGCACGCATTTTTTAATTTCAGTTTTCAAATATGCAGCCCTGTATCACGAGACTGATATGTCAAAGCCTGTAGATTTACTCCGAGTGTTAGGCCTTTTTGCAGAATAATTCAGTATGTCGAAACCTAAAAATAACTAAATTTACTTAAGACCCTTTGGTATCCTGGTCCATTGTAATTAAATACACCGTCAGTTAATAATTATGTGGTTTGATATTTCATTAAAGTTTCAGCCAGGGCATAATTGCTTTTGTTTTTGCATATTCTGTTCGATCCTAGTTTCGGATTGAGCATACTGTTTCAGGAAGGCCTTTAAGTTCTCCCAATCTGACAGCAATTTATTGCTTTAGGATGAAGAATTAATGCTGGTATTTTTGACTGCCACTCCTTCTTTTCGACTACCATTCCGTATTTTTGCCTGCCACTCTTTCATTTTGGCTGTCACCCTTCAATGTTGGTGGCAGCCAACATGAACTGGCTGCTACTCTTTTTCTGTTTAGTCAACATTTTCGTTTGGCTACCATCTTTCCTTTTGGCTGCCACCATTTCTGTTAGCTGCCAACCTTTCCTGTTATCTGGTACTTTTTCTTATGGCTTTCACCCTATTCTTTTGTTCTGCTACCCCAACCCCCGTTCGCTAATTGGGGAACGCCGATGAATTAGCGTCTTACAACACTGAAACGTACCTGATATCTCATGAATGTCTATAGACAATCGCACACATACATAGAAAGGCAAATGTTAAAATGTTCTGGAGCACCATAATAGATGGTAGACGATGTAGGAGGATGAAGGAAATATGAAAGGTCAGAGAGACAGAAGGTCAGAAGGTCAGATAGACGACGGCTGCGCAGGTGGACAGATCAGTGGATATGCAGAGACAGACAGACAGACAGACAGACAGACAGAGGCAGAGACAGAGACAGAGACAGACAGAGCGTGAGAGAGATAGTGAGAGAGATTGAAAGAGAGAAAGCGAGAAAGAGCCATGGAGAGATATAGGGAAGAACAGAATATGCAACACTATAGCAACAAACAGTCTATTTCAATAGTCACAATATCTCTCATACTCTTAACGACTATGCGTTTATGATATACATGTATGTATGTACGTACGTACGTACGTATGTATGTATGTATGTATGTATGTATGTATGTATGTATGTATGTATGTATGTATGTATGTATGTATGTATGTATGTATGTATGTATGTATGTATGTATGTATGTATGTATGTATGTATGTATGTATGTGTGCGTCTTACAGGTTAAAACCTCATGTAAGAGCGTTTAGAAAGCCATGCATGTTATGAATCTGAGGACAGAGTAGATGAGATGAGAACGGCTGTTATTTTTAATAGGGAATGCGTTTACTACAGGCTTGACTTACCAGAGTGTGAATGTTGAAGGTAGAGCGGATCAACGGTGAGAGCCGTCGTCAAAATCTTACGATCTCGGACCCTGCAGAAATAAAAACAGAAGAAAACCCTCTGCATTTATTAATATAGGACCCACGACACTTCAAGTTTGTTAAGCACAAACAGTCAAACCAGACGCTAGATAAATGCCATGTATTTTTAAATGTTTGTGTAAGAAAATTTACATAGCGCAGCGCATTGTTTTCTAACCATAATTATGCTAACAAATATTCAGCTACGCATAGCTTACAACCCCTACACTACCATACAATAGACTGCATAAATAGTCTAATCCAGAAATAGAGAAAGCAATCCTTTAAACGCTTATGTTAGCCAAATTCCGGTTGGCAATTGGTCCTACAATAAAGAATATTCTATTCTATTAAGTTATAGGCTATCTACATCATTGTATGGTTGTGTAGTGGTATCTATTCGCAGAGTCTACAATGAGGCTTGTAGACCTGTATGAGAAAAGCTTAGGTGAGTTTGTGCGATGAAAAATGGTGAATGATAATTGTCGAAGGAAACTGACCACATCGTTGAACAGTCGAAATTGACGAGCATCCATTTGTTAGGGTTCATGTTGAAGGAATTTGCACGCTAAAGTAAAATGGAAAGAAAATCTCTGTATGACTCTGGTTTGTACACAGCGTTTTGTGGAGAGAAAAGACCGCGAGAATTAATTTTAAAACGGAAGAAAAGATGAGGAAAAATGAGGGAAGATGGAGCAGTAAGGGAAGGGGAGACAGAACAACGGACGGTGGAAAGAGGGAAAGTAGGAAGCAAACAAAGAAGGGGATGGAAAAATGGAAGAGAAGGCAACTGGGGGAGATGGAGAGACTTAGAAGTCAGACCGAGAGTAGAATAATAGGAAAAGGAAGAAGTGAAGAGAACATGCGCAAAATAAAGAAGACAAAGTGAATATCTGAAAACGCAATGAGGTAGGCCTACAGTGAAAACAGAGAGAGACGAGGAGAAGGAGGGAGAGGGAGAAATAAAAGGGTATAATAGCAGAAAGGGTGTATCATGAAAAGTAAGTAAAGGAAGGGTGCATGAGACGAAAGAGGAGGAAAAAGACGAAAGTTTGAAAGGTTGTGATAATAGTAACGTAAGTAAGTAGGTAGCCTTTCTTTGCATCTGACAATCGCACATGCATTACATTGTATATAATCATTGCATACATTTTTAATATAAACTATAACAGGAGCAGATTATAAAGTCACACGTGCATAACTAAATATAACTGAAGATGCATCGAATAACAAAACTGCTTTTAAACAATCTTGATTTTTTAGCAAAAGCCAGCATGAAAGGATGTCCTCTCTTGCGAAGGAAGTACTTGTCCTCACGTAAAGGACGAGGAGGACAAGGAGGAGGAGGTGAAGGAGGATTAGGAAGAGAAAGTGGAGAAAGTGAGGGAGATATATCGGGTTACGACAGTAGAACAGAGGCGGATGATGATAAGGAGGTGATGGAGGAGGATTACGGTGAAGAGGATCCAGAGAAGGAGGAGGAGGAAGAGGAAGAGGAGGAAGAGGAGGAGGAGGGGAGGAGGAGGGGGAGGAGGAGGAGGATGAATTGACACTCACTTCGATTCCTTTGAGGATGTGCCTGAATTCGGGGCAGATGAGAGCGCTGCCGGCGTAGGCTGCGTCGACGTGGAACCAGAGTTTCTCTCGTTCGCAGATCTGTCCGATCTCCAACAGGTTGTCAAACGAACAGACAGCCGTCGTTCCTAGAGTTCCACAGACCTATACGTAGACAGACAGGCAACAGCACATACAGACAGACATAGAGACAGAAGCAGGGACAGCAGGGCAAACACTCGGTTGCACTTGCATTGACTTAAGACACAAATACAACAACCAATGTTTGCAATGTGCATGAACATAAAGCAACGACAAACACAATCTACACACACGTGTGCATAGCTGCGTGTGCGTGTGTGTATGTGTGTGTTGACTGCTATATATAAGATATATGTAGTACTACACTCTATTTAGAGGTCTATGTCCTTAGTCCTATATATAGAGTAAATCTGTCGCAAATGTAAATAAATATATGCACATAACATTAAAAAATCAAGCGCAATATTATTTTGTTTATACGAGAGTTATTTTCAAAGCTTTTGTTCAATTTCTGCACTTCATAAGTTAGCACGTACGTGTTCTAATTGAGCTTTGGGATATGAATTCATCTCAAAAGTAAACATCAAGTTTCCTAGTGTTAACTGAAGTTGAAATCAAGTTTTTTACGATATCTATATTCTGAACTTACGTAGAAAGGAATCAGACCGAGTTTTCTGTCTTCCTGTCAAATATAATCAGAAAAAGTTTTACAGCAAAGAACAATCAGATTATCTGAAGTTATGTTAGGCCTGCAGAACTACATTCAGTCAAGCCATCGCCTATGTAGACCAGCTAAACAACGTATGCGAGTTATGAAGCACTGCCATAATTTGTTTCTCGCGTTCGCCTGAGCTAATGTTGATGTCCAGTGTTGACGGTAGCATCTCGTAATGAACGATTACCTTACCTGACCTCAACTTCCATTGCCTGCCTTACTCAGATCTTGAAGTGCTTCAAGACATATAGTCATAACATTCTGTCATTCTTTAAGTAACACAGTTCAGGCCTTCGGATTATTTCGATCTAAATGCACATCTAATTATGCATGCTCTTATTGTTCTATGAACTGACCTCAATGGCTTTCTGAAGGGTCTCTCCGCGCAGGGAGAGATCGTCATCCGTGTCGAGTTCTCTAATTTTGATCATGCTGATCATTCCAGCCTTCTCCACGCACGAGTGCGCCTGCGTTTGCACACGAACAATAGTCATGATCAAAATTTACAATCAAACGAAGCAACGTTTACATCATTATGCTAGAACTATAATTTAAGATATTTGGACGTTTAGTCTCAGTTTCATAGTTCTATTTTGCGGCTTTTGCCTCTTTTCCGCAAACGCTTGAAAGCCATTTTGTTCGATCATGGTTTTATTGTGCTAAGTCAGAAGTGCCTCTGATGAGTCTCTGTTGAAGTGGCGCTAAATAAATTTACAATTTAAAATTACCGTCATTTAGTCGTCTTTTGCAGCACAATTAGAATTTAGTGTTTACGTCGGCTCTTGGGCTATTTATGATCTTTGGAAGTTGGGTTTGAGTTTTATGATCTGGATTTAAGACCTGAGTTTATTATTATAGCCTATGGGTTTATCATCTGAGTTTTTCATTATGTGAGTTTATCATCTGGGTATATCATCCGTTGTTTCCTTCTGGATTTACCATCTGGTTTTATCATATATCATTGAGTGTAAAGTTTATAGCTGCGTTAGCAGATTTAGGATCTTTGGAGGCTCAGTTCTGCTTATTTCATGTAGGCCTACGTCAACATTCAAATATGTTCTTCATAGGCTTTGAGTTTCACATATACAAAATTTTTCGTATACAAATTGGACTTCCTCCTACTCTATATGCTCTACCATCCTCTCTGGTGGCATCTCTACCTCTTTCTCTCACCTTAAAATCTTCTTTTCTCTCGGAGTATCTCGCACTGGGAGCGCTTCTGAAAGGCCTATGGTGTGAGAAGCGCTTTATAAATGATCAAGTACAGTATAATAAAAAAAAATTTGTTTTAGTCAATTTCGGATCTTTGGGTGCTTATTTTAGTCATCGTAACTCCGCTAGAAAACCGATCGAAGGACGAAATGTTGCTGGGGGGCTTTGCATCTTCTTGATTCTGATTGGCTTACCAGTTTGGAGCAGTAGGCCACGAGGCGACTTAGAATGACTCCTTCGTCGACCTTCGGGTTCTTGGCCTTGAGGTCCTTGATGGCTGCGTGTCTGGCCGCCAGGACACTCACGAGAACACACTCACTGGCTGACCCCTGAGACACAAGAAATATCTGACCTCAGTTAACCTCCTATAGTAATAGTAACAATGCTCTTACTGTATTAATACTATTACTACTGCTGCTACTACTACGCAAGCACGCACACGCATACATGCATACATACATACATGCGTACATACGTAAGAACATACAATAATGCACTCGTACATACAATCATACATACTTACATACAGACATGGGCGTATTTAGGGGGTTTCGATGATCAATCCCTGTCCCAATAAGTTTCCGGGATTTCTATAGGCTTTTACATGCGAAATACAAAAAAACCTAACTTTTGCGACAATCTTCAATGGAAAACCCCCTCCCGAAATCTTAAAACCTCCTCCGAAATTTGTTTCTGGCTACGCCCATGCATACAGACATACATACATATAGGTTACACGCTAACAGAGCTTTAACCTTTATTTACCCACTATGCCTTTTAGGTGGAATTTTGAGATGGCCCTTAGATATGTGTTGTATGTTGATGGTATTAAAACAGAAATGACAAGCTTTTAGTGATATTTCACATTTAAGGTCATTTTTTAGGATGTTCCAAAAATGGAACGTTGGGTCATTCCCACTAGCATTTTTCTACAATGGCAGTTCAACATGAATACACGATACAATATTGGCTTATGCATAATTTATTGAAAACCAGTTGGTTTAAAGGTATGAAAACTTTCAAAACAGTTCACTTGAAGTATTTTGAGGCACCTGACACATTCTTTGGTAGTGTTTTTCTTCGAAAAATGAAAAAAAAACAACGAGCCTGACTAATTAAAGATATGTACTGCTCGATTCCATCGCAGTGTGTCATGACAACCTTTGACGTGCCTGAGCACTTTTTCACAGGATTTACAGTATTGATACTGCTGTAACATGCTACTACATTGTTATCTGACTACCTAACAACAACAATTTTGGCATGACATGTGTATTCAAATGTACCTCTTTCTTGTTTTGCAAACATTTTCTTGTCATTCAGAGGTGCTGTTCCGGTTCGACCATCACGGACATCATGTCCGTGATGATCGAACTGGAATAGCACTCTGAATGACTGCTGCCCAACATCTCAGCTTAGACAGAAGACTGTAACTAGTAAAAAGATTGGCAAATAATAGCATCTGATATGGTTTCCTGTGATGAGTTAGGCAAAATTCATGGCAACGCGCTCACCAAAAGTGGTTTATGTGGATCGCCTACTCCTGCCACAATAAATTGTTGCTTGATATGGATTAACATCCTATTCATGAATAAGACATCCAGATCTTATAACTAAATCTGATTGGCTTTCCTCTTATAGACATCTCTAACCCATGATGTCCATAGTTAGGCACCCACCGACTCATAAATGCTAAGTTTGAAATGAACAATTCCAAATTGCAAAGATTTGTGTTACTTATCATTTAGTGCACACTCTGCCATTCTAGAGAGATCTCTTGTCAGCTGCATGCTTTGCAGTATACATCCTCCTTTCATGGATTTAGACATTGCAGTTGCTATTAGACTGCATCAGGTACTCAACTGTGTTGCAGTTATTGCGTTATTTTCTAAAAACTCCAATTTAAAATATGTACTAATTATTACAAAATCAGTGTTAAGACATAGGCATATACATGTATATAAGGGGTTTTACAGGGTGGGGTCACCCTAAATAAATTGCCGAAATTTTTTCTATGCAATTATATGCGAAATATAAAAAACTGAACTTTTCGACCATTTCCAATGGAAACCCCAGAAAACTTACCACCACCCCCGAAATTTTTTCCTGGCTACGCCTCTGGTTAAAAATAAATTAAATGAAACATAATATTAAAAACAAATTAATGATACATGCAACAATCCAACAGTATATATACTGGCAAATTATGAATAAGGAACACAATCACCTCATATTGGAATTATACTAATGAGAGTGCACCAACGTTCCAAAAATGGAACATGCTTCAAAACTGGGTTTTTTCTTCTAGAGTTTTGCTTCTTTTTCGGTAATTTTGATTTTTATCACTGACTTTAGATATCAATCAACAAAATACAACGTGTCTCACCTGTAAAATTATGACACAAATATTTATTTCAACTTCCTAACAGATTTTTTTCAAAAATCACAAAATTCGTCAAAATTACGCATCTGTAGCACAAAAATAAATAAAGTCAATCAGAAAATTACCACTGTTTTACATTCTCCATTCTTAGATCTTTCATTTCATGTGCAAATATAATAAATTTACCAAGGCAGAATTATTTGTTTAAACATTACAAATTATGTTCCAAAAATGGAACGTTGGTTAAATAAAGGTTAAGCCTTGGTTTGCAATGAGATCCTGTCTGCCATTTTTCTAAACGAAAAATCCTTGTTTCTAAAACTTTCTCATATGCGACAGCCTCATGACCTCAAGTTCATCAGTCTCGTCTGATATAGAATGCCTTCTGTTAAGTGGTTTGACAGAGTGATAGCAGGAGATACATAGGCAGCTGGCCAGCCAACCAGCATGGCAGACAGACGGATAAACAGACGTGCAGAGAAAGACAGAGACAAACAGACAGACAGATAAACGGACAGACAGAGAAATAAACAGACTGACAGACGGACAGATATTTAAAGTACCTGAATGACGCCTCCACCAACACCGTGCTCATGCCAAAAGACAGGCGGAAGACCGATCATTTTCGCTGAAAAAGATATATATATATTTATTTATTTATTTATTCAAGTATTTTTGAATATACAATTTCTTCATTGTTCGTTTTTCCTTCCTTCATTCTTTCGATTGGCACTAAAAATGAGGAAGAAACGAAACGAAATGACCAGGACTGCAGATCCTGTATTCAGACAGACAGTTGTGTTTTCAACATACGAGCAAAACATGTGTTGGTCACGAGAGAAAGAAGTCCTCTTAATTGCAGTATCAGAGTCAAATTATTTGTCATTTCATATGTCTGTATATATCCTGTTTAACTATTTATGGTGAGCATATAGACACTGTATAGTCTGTTAACTGTATAGATCTACTGATTAAAGAAAATGGACCTAATTGTAAACACTTTCACTAGGTCATTAAGCATTTTCATTCATGCCTGAAGGTCTGTTCAACGAGTGTAGATGAAAGATAGTACGGTAATAACAGCAGTAATGTAATGTAAACCTCCGAAATATCTCAGGGCCACATTAACTTAAAGCTACATCAGGGAGAACAGTTTATGCACCGGCGCTATATCAATTCAAGTCCGCTACAGCCAGGTTATTTGGTCCGTTTCGGTGCCAGGTCAGAATCTAGGGGGTGGGTCAAGCCGAGGAGACAGCATAGTGTAACGGTGGAAATCGATAGTAGTCGTAGGGTGATGCAGAGGTAGAACCAGGATAGGTCAGCTTGAAGAGTTCGATCTTCAGTCGAGAGCGGAGAACTGCAGCAGAAAAGGCAAGCGGAGGATTGGTGAGATTGACAGCGTTGTAGTTACACCATTTGTAAGTAGTTGGCTGTTATTTTCAGCCGTTAATATTGTCTCTGTTGATAAAAGGGTAAATGGCAAGGGCAAAAACTCTGAACTTACCCATCCAGTCTAGGACAACAGTTTCCAACTCCGTGCACGCTGGACTGGCAGCCTACAAGGAAAACAGATAATACACGTTTTCAGTTATTGCCGAGTTCTTTCATGTTGCCGTTTGCCTGTATTGCCACTGTGTTTCAAATCGCCCAAATACCATTTTTGGTGGTGGTGGTGGTGGTGGTAGTAGTAGTACAATTACTAATGTCATTATAATCATGTCGACGATGATGATGGCAATGATGATGACGACGACGATGATGTTGATGATGATGACAATAACTGACCCAAGAGAATCCGACGCAGCCAATGGCATCGGACAACATGTCTCCGAGGATCGATGGATACGAGTTTCCAGCTGGAAAATAGGCGTGGAAGCGTGGGTGCTGCCAATGAGTTATCTACAATCATAGATACGCACAATAAGACTTCTATAGCGCCCAATCCGATACATATACAAGCAATGTTTTCGGCTATTTATACAGCGCCCAATTAAGAAGCTCACATAGGCGCTAAAATATTCCTATGTAACAGTCTATAAAAGTGCAGCTCAGGATAAGATGAAGAGTGGCCACATAATGAAATCATGGTGGTTGGAGCAGACATTTTTTGCCAATAAAAGCATGTCTGCCTGTAGGGGTCAGTAACTATGGTATGGCAATTGAAGTGGCGGTGAAAACCAATCGCTTCGATACAACGATAAATGCTACTCATTAGACAAGGCATGCTAGTATGATGCTACCAGCAGATTTGTGCATCATATGACGTAGCATATGCTACCCGGAAACTCGAATACTCGAATCACTTGATCGAAAGAAATCTAGCACTAAGTGGGTCATGGACAACTCATCGAGGCGCTACATAATACCCAACAAATACATAGATGCATAGAAACACTCCACACATACATACATAAGATCACACATTAGTGCACACATACATACATAGATACATACATAGATACATACATAGATACATATATAGGTCTACATACATGTAGATATATACACAGATACATACATGTTTACATACATGAATGCATGCATCCATACATCAATACATACATAGATACATACATTCATACGTACATACATACCTACACACATAAACACATATACATACACAGTTACACACGTGCATACATACGGTCATACATAAATACATGCATGCTTATTGCATGGGAATGAATCACGGAAAGAGCCGTTGTTTGTGAAATCGTCTTTCACGAGAGCTGTGGCTAAGCTCCTCAGTTTGTCCCTTCCACAGTTTCGCCGGAAGTCTAATTATTTGACGGTGATTTCAGTGGTTCTGGTAGGGAGTGCCACTGATGAGTTTTCCTTGAAGTGACGCTTTATAAATGGCAAATCACGATTGCAATCCGTTACTTTGTTTATTTGTTGGTGTGTTACTAGAAATCAGCGTAACAGTGGAACTGATGCGTCATGGTCATAAATTAGACTTCGTTTTAAACCATGACCGTTGCTATAACTAACTAGAGGCAATCCTCTGCAATTTGTCTCTCTGAATTATATGCACAAATGAGGTATAATAGGAGTGTCTTTAATTCTCTGACAGACAGCAAAGGTACAGATAGAGAGACAGAAAGCGACACCGATGGATACATGCACGCAGACAGACAGATATATATACATGGACCGACAGACAGACAGATACCGACAGACAGATTGCTGACTCACGGTGTCTGTCATTCCGTGTCTATGTGTGTCTGTCTCTACTTTTGCGTCTCTATCTGTCTCTCTTTTTGTCTGCGTCTCTGCCTTTGCTTCTGTCTCTGCTATTGTCTCTGTCTCTGTCTTTGCCTCTGTCTCTTTTTCTGCCTTTGCCTCTATCTCTGCCTCCTTCTCTTTCTCTGCCTTTGCCTCTATCTCTGTCTCTTCCTCTGTTTCTGTCTCTGTTTCTAACTTCGCCTAATTGCATCTGCCAGTCTCTGTGTCTTGTGACAGTCAAATGAGTTGTGAGTTTTGGTGACAGCCGATCTTCGTGTCAAAATCAAAAACAGTTAGAGGCAAACAGTTTAACAGACAGTGACAGACGTCGGGTCAATAGGTCAAACAAAGTCAATGGGTCAAGGGTGAAACAGAGCACAAAATCTCTCTCAGTCAATAAACGTTAAACCTAAAAATTAAAAACTAAACCCTGCACAATAAAATCTAACTCACGACTTCGGAAATAATTTTATTCAAATAAATAAATAGAAGGCTTGGTATTGGAGTGGCGTGATTGTGATCGATCTGGCAGATGACTCAGATGAAATCTAAGGGTACGAGGGAGGGAGTGGGATGGCTAGGGCGTTCCTTCCACGGTAGAACACCTCCCACAAGAAGGGACAGATAAACGGGATGAGTCCTGCATATGGACCTATAGGTAGGCAGCATTGGTAGCAAAGGTGTCGCAGCCTGACACGCTGTAGATCTTGCCTACGCACGTCACATGTCGATAGCACAGCAAATACAAGCGCACTGTTGGGGTCACGTAAGTGTGAATGCCAAATTTAGACGGTGTTTGAAAAGGGTGGGGGCCGAATGATGAAATGGTCGTTTGAGGGAGTGTCTGTAGAGCCTTCGTTGTGTTGATCTATAGAGGGAGGGGCGGGGTTGGGCGTGGCCGCGACATCACGACGCTGTTATTAATAGTCGAGTGGGTAATAATTGATTCAATGGAACCCTGTGATTACAGTAAAAGTTGTATTATAGATAATTACATGAATGAAGATCACGTAGCTCTGACCGAGAAAATGTCTGCCAGCTGTCTGATAAATCATAAATCTCACGTTCTATGCGAATCCGGGTTTTCGAACAATTATTCTACCAGCCACAGGGTTTCAAGTTTTGAACAAACAGTTTTGACAGGAGAACTGTTATTAACGTAATATATAGCTTCTCGGGTACCCTTCCTTTTAATGGTTGCAAATGTTTGCACTGAATAACATCCACTCACTATAATTGCACTGTTATTTTGATTTTGGTATAGGAAACAATACGGCCTAACTCAAATTTAACTCCAATGTTTACTTATCTCTGTCCAATGTTAGCAGATCTAACTCCATTGTTAACTGATATCTTAAAATGTTAGCTGATCTACATGTAGCTTCATTGTTAACAGATATCTTTCCATTGTTAGCAGATCTAACTCCAATGTGAATTGATCTCTTCTCAATGTCTGCTGATCTCATTCGAATGTTAACTAATGTCTTTCACATGTTAACTAAATTCATTCAAATGTTAACTTTCCTTCATGTGCCAACTGATCTCATTACAAAATAAACCGATCTTATTTCTATGTTACAAACCTTCTTCCGCTTCGCCTGCGTTGGGAGCGCCTCAAAGTAGGAATCTGATGGGGCGCTATATAAATTCTGATTGATTGAATCTAAAATCGTGCAAATAACCGATATCGTAAACACTACAATATTGAAGTGATGCAATTCTAGCTCATAATTACATTTAACGTCATATTAGACTAACGCAGAGAGCGCCTCTGATTAGTTTGTTTTTGCTTGGCCCTGTATAAATGTAGAATAGCAATTAGAATGTATGTCCTACCCCTGGCATGATGGTGCGTTCTATGTCGCTCATGATGTCCGTCCATGGCTCTGGGGTCTTTGGTGCACGGTTCGGCAGAAGCTCCCTCATGTAGC